>SNQJ01S0042538.1:68232-79103 GCA_010110895.2 Picea sitchensis
TCCAATCCAAAATATATAATTGCAAATGTTATTTAAATTGCATGAAAAGAAAAATAATAATAATAATAATAATAGTTTTCTTTGTCCTTTTCCTTTTAAATTATTTTCAATATGAGAATAAAAACAATTTTTTTTACTAAGATTTTTTCTTCTTCAAATATGAATGCAAACTAGTGCAGTAGAAAGAAAGAGACCCACCTATCAACAAACTAGGTTTTTTATTTTCTTTCTACTAAAGAAAAAAATAAACAAAGGATGCTAAAAAAAAAAAAAATGTGTGTGTGTTTGAAAAACAAAGAGAATTTACAAAATAAAAGTCTCAACTCAGATACAAACTCATCTTTTAGGTATGACTTCAACAATGACCATGAAAGTGGGACCCTAAGACAATGACTCGACTTATAGTTATGCAATCCAAGAAATCAAAAGAAGCCAAAGAAGCATGAAACTTTGTTTTTATTTTCAATTTGAAAACTTTACCTACTATCTGTAGCCAAAAAGAAGTTTCTAAAACCAAAAGAGTCCAAAAGACCCCCTAAAAATCCAAATCGGGGCCTAAAAACGTAGAAAAGTAAGTGAACACCAATTCTCATGAGGCATCGTCTCATGTTATCACTGTAGGGAGAATATATAAATTTGCGTATGCACCTAATCCTTTAATAGGGAACTTATATACACCTTTTCATCACAAAAATGTGTGCATATGACCCAGAATCGAAAAAATAAACTTTGAAAGATATAGGTCAAAAGCCTAAAAATGAAGGTTAGGGCTATGAAATATTAAATGAGATAGTAGAAACAAAAAAAAAGATGAAAAACCACATAAAATAAAGAAAAAACATGTAAATATGCCCCAAAAGAGACTCTCCCCAATGGAGTTTCCAATTTTGTTGGGAAACAATAAACTCCTATGGATGGGATAGAAGCCAAAATAAAGTGATTACCCCAAAGAATTAACTATATCCCTGAGAAAAAATCAAGAATTTGTAACTAACTAACTAATTTGTAAAGAGTGGGAATGAGACCAAATTGGATCCTATCTCTCAAAGTATATTCCTTGCATGAATCCGTACTCCAATGTTGCACTCCAAAGCATTCTCTAACAACTTGCACACAAAGAGGAAGAAAGATAGAAGTTGCGTAGTTACAAATAACAAAATTTTAAATATACTAATTGAAATTAAACATATTAGTATTCCTAATAATAAAATGTTGATATATAATAATACTAAATAGAAACACAAGAATGGAATGAGAAAGAGAGATCCTTATTATGTTCACAACATAAAGTTTAGAAACATACAACCTATAACAGTTGCTATGTCACTTTGGAACCAACATCTAGGCTTCATCCACCCAAGCCAATGAAGCCTATCTCGCACCTCCTAACTCTTCTCTCAAGATAAGTCCAAGAAACAAAAGGGGTATTTTTTATAACTAGATAAATGAGAAAATATCATTGGAAGAAGAGGTTTCAAAAACTTAAGTGAATATCTTGTAGAGGAAGGATAGGGGCTTGCAGACTCTAGTAACAATTTCCCATCATTATGATGCTCCAGAGGTTGATTTTTCTCCTCTATCCCTTGGCATCCTTTTATAATCAAAATAATTGGCTAGATTAATTATAGATAGGCTATAGGGGGTCAGGAACTAGAGGAACCCTTAAACCCCTCCCAAAAAATTGTAATTTTATATTTTTATTGATCCAAATAAATGCATATGCAATATTCTTAAGAGACATTACCGTATGAAAGGTTGCATATGTTTTTTTCATAACAGTTAGGGTGCATATGGATTCAAAAATGGTGTTTCTTAATTATTTTGAGGAGGAACAAAGGGGTATTGTGGTCTGCAAGTAAGAGAAATATTTAGCAATCAGGCCAACATGTAAATCTAAGGTTTGAGGTGGAAAAAGATGTTAACAACTATGTTTCATATCAAAACAATTTTGACCTGACTTATGTTTGTCCTTATCGTGTCCATCAAAACAATGGAGGACAAGAGGATCATTGCATGCACATTTTTTGTTGTTCTACAATTGCAAAGCTTTGATGTTTCCTTCACCATCATGAACAAGTGGATGTTT
This sequence comes from Picea sitchensis, assembly GCA_010110895.2. Taxonomy (NCBI): domain Eukaryota; kingdom Viridiplantae; phylum Streptophyta; class Pinopsida; order Pinales; family Pinaceae; genus Picea; species Picea sitchensis. The sequence goes on from SNQJ01S0042538.1 coordinate 70,319, forward strand.
CAGGTAAATTCCTATCCTCTCTAAATATTTACTAATTTTCTATTTTTTAAGGAAGTTTATGTAGTGTTTGATTTGTGGGATTTTGTTGCATTGATTTAACTAATGTATGCAGTTAGCAGTGTGAACAAAATCATTGGAGGGGTTGTGTTTTTCCTTCTACGATGATTTTTAAATTTTTAGTTTATAAAATAGAATTGATGAGTAATGATTGTATCTTATAATCTATTGGAGGAAATGTCAGTTAATTTATTGAATCCACAAGTCATGAGGGATTATAGCTCAATTTACTTAAGTTTCCACATTTTAAGTTGTAATGGTTGTATCATATACTCATATTTTGACCATCACAATCCTAATGCATGATGTCTCATGTAAATTTTGTAATGTTCTCTAGGGCCTCTCTATATGAGTTAGTGTGGAGGATTCACTTCTAATTTGTATATTAAGTTTCTAAACTGGGTAGTGGATTCTAATCTATATATTTAGTTCCTGAACTAGTAAAAGTAAATAGAATGTATTGAACTAAGGAAGGAGTAATTACTATAGAAACTTCAAACTCCATAGAGAAAAGGAACAAAGGAATAGAGAATGAAAAAAATGTTAAACCCAACATGAAAAAATGTAGTAATATAAACAAAATTTTGACACCAAATGAAACACTAAATAGAGAATAAAAAAAATGTTAAAGTGAACATAAACAAAGGTATAATATAAACAAATTTCTGACACCAAATCAAATGCTAAAGAGAATCAAATCATGCATTCAACTTCCAAAACATACCTCAAGAAAGTTGATATTTTTTTTCTTACATGAATGTAACCTCCAAAAATAGTAGGTTCAGATAGATGGACATGGTGAATCACAATATTTAATTGGGTCGAAGAGAGATGTTGTGGTGAATTACAACATTGAACCTCAATGTCACAAGCACTAGGAATAACTGTGCATAGAATCCTGCACATTATTTATTAATCTCAATGATATTTACATAGTCCGTTGAACTCTATTCTCTCCCTTGACATCAAAGTAGCATAGATTACATGCGAGATAGTGTGTTTTTAGTCCCTGCCTCTAGCCAGGGACTCTAGCTTTCACCTTGCAGTCAACACCCTTTGGCTACCTATTACTTGGTGCCTTTTGGTATGAAAAGTTTTCAATTTCCTAATATTTTATGTAATTAATTATTAATTTGATTTTTTTTATCTTTTTCCATATTCTTATATTTTCTAAAATCAAAATCTTGAATTTGTCATTGGTCCAACATGATTGATGGGATTAAATACTCCCTGGTGGAGGGATATTTTTTCCCATAATTGTCATACATTTAAATTAATTTTAAAAAATAACAAAAAATAAATTATTTTATTATATGAATTGTATGTTTGTCATTATTGTCATTAATTCCTGGTCTCTGACAATAGTACAATCGAAGCCCTGGCATACTAGGAGCCAACATTGTAGTAGAATCTATGAAAGGCCAGAAGTGACCTTATCCCTCGTTATTCCACCTACTCACATCCTCACCACCTCTCCACCTTCTCACGCCACCACCACATCCCCACCACCCTGCACAATGCTAAAATATCCAAGTTAAGATCTATGATATTATGCTATATATCCAAGTAAAGATATATTCTATTGTATCTTTGCATTAAGTCTCATATGATACCTACAAATAGAAGAATCAAATAAAAAGTATTACCTTATCAAGGACAAGATGGAATTTATGTTATTTGTTACTGCAGATGCAAGAATTGAATCAAGAGAATTACGACAAGATGGATTTCCTATAGGATGAAATCTATGAATTACAGTGGAAAATCTCTTCTTACTTTCATAACACTACACTTGAAATCATGGGAATGAATATATAGTTTTGTTACCACATATTTGTTTTTAAATTTAGAAAAAGGAATTTATATTTCTATATATGGATAGTAAAAGTACATTCGCACCAAAGAGGGCCTACCATAGCAGAAACCTGAACCATTCTTCAGTGAATATCTAAAAGAGGCATGCAAGGGAGTTTTTGTTGGGGTCTACCAAAACATAAACCAACCCCCTCACTATTAAAAAAGAGAGACTATATGACATTATCTAGTTTTAAAAACTCCATACAAACCCCTTAAGTTGAGGAAAAAGCATGGGTAGAATCATAATCATCCAAAAGGACTTAATCATAAGGAAGACAAAACAAATGTGTAGAGAAAAACCAGAGATCGAAGATCAAAACCTGACACATGGATTTTTGTTCTCCTCTGGGTATTCTAGATGTTCCTTTCCTTTGTCTACCTTGAATACCTTTTCATCTGTTGTGATTTTATCATCCTCATCCTCAATCTGAATTGGGTAGGCATACTATCCTGGAGGGTTCTAGTGTTGGGCCTCCTTCCTGACTCATAATTTGATTTTGAACTTATTGCGACATAAAAGGTAGAATTTTTTGTCAAGTATTTCGATCGCCTGGAGGGTTCTGTAATTATATCTTTTTTCCTTTTCCATGACCTCGGAAACCATATATTTCACAATCCAGTACATTTATTCTAGTTGAAAATATCTGGTTTTCCTGGCGTAGGTATATTTTGGGTCATCCACCCAGTATTACACTTCACATTCTATATTTGCATATGAGGTTTTGTGGAGATGGTGCCTCATTTCTTCCTTAATGCCCATAGCATGTTCCCTTTACTTTCACTATACGCAGGTTCTTGAAGCACATCTTGGATTCCCATGCTCCTCGAGCCTCCCTTGAATGGGTCACTGGGCCTTTTGAAGATGAAGGTTTTGATTGTTTTCCTTTCTACCCTGCACCCTTTCTATCCATGGCTCTAATTATCCTAATTTCTACTTCCACGGATATTATATCCTTATTATTTTTGTGGTCATTCTGCACCCAAGCCCCATTTCCTATACTAATATGGAAAGAGCACCATGGTGCAGTCTTGACATTCTTTGACCACCTATGACACTTCCAATTCTCAGAAACAATCTTCTTTCTATTATTGGGGCACCAAGTCTTAACCAATTTATTTACCAAACTGGAAGGATCATATATTTCATCAATCCCAAGGTCACAATGTCATTTCCTCCTTGTAATGGCTCAATCCATTATTCCTGTCACATGGATCACCCAGGAGGAGGATGTACTTGTCTTCCTTTCCCCTTGCTTTCTATAACTACCATATTTATGAATCTCATTCTCCATATGAACCTTACACAAGCTCCAATTATTGTTCCTCGCCTTCCTATGATGATGGTACACTACCTCAATCTGTAATAAGAGTCTGTGTTCCTTCCATTATTTTCCTGACCTATTTATCTTTTTGTTTCATGAGAATCCTCGACCCATCCAACCATCCTCTCTAGTACTCAAAAAATTACTAAATAAAGTTGGTTTGGTCGATATGAAAGTTTATCTTTTCTAAGGAATGATCCCTCTCATCCTTTCAAGTGCCCATAGTGTCATAATAGACAGTTGTTTCCCATGTCCCATCATGTGACCTAGTGGCTTGATCTGATTCTCCAGTTGGGTCTGGATCTCTCATCCTTTCGAATTTTGTCCCAGTACCATTTTCTAGCTCCTCACCTGTTATTTTATCCTCAATATAATGAATCACGTGTCATCTTGTGTCAATTTCATTTAGTCTCGTGGCTTCTTTACAAGTAGTGTAGTCAGTGGGGTACCCCACATACCACCTCAATGTTTAATACCTCTGCTAGACTCCTATGTTGGCCAAGTAGTCTGCCAGTGAGTTGACGCTTCTTCTTACCTGGGTTTGTATTAGAACCTAGAAGTGTTGAATTATTCTAGCAACTTGCATCCAACCATAAGAGAGCCTCCAATTTGTGGAGATTTTTTCTAGGTTTGATCCCTCTCTCAAATGTCTCAAAGCCATTATGATAAGGAGAGATTCTCCTTCCACCAAAATACTTTTTATTCACTGGTGTTTGGCCATGTCCAAGCCTCTGATGAGCCCTTCTAGCTCCTTGCCATTATTGGAATTACAACCCATATTGATGGCGAACATGGCCAATATTATTCCCTATGAATCTCTCAAAAGGCCCTCGACTCCATATTTCCTAGGGTTATCCTTGGATGCCTCGTCAAAATGTAACTTTATGGTTCCTTTTCCCGACGGTTTCCAAGCTTGGTTTGTATTTTCTGTTTTGTGGGGAGGAGCTTTGTTAGATTGTTGGAAGGCCATTTCTAAGTTCCCACGTATAAAAATGTCTTCTTCCTCCATAGGTAAAATTCACTCTTCCACTAACCAGGTACTCAAAGCTATATATTCTTGCACACTCTCCTTAATTTTATTCCATATAAACTAGATTGAGAGACAATTTTGTTTGATAATTATTTTGTTCCTTTCTTTCCATAGGTTCCACATCAGTAACCCTATAAATATCTCCCAAGCTTTGTTTAGGATGGAAATTTTAAACGGTTATGCTAACCACTTGATGATTAGTATGTTTGAGTCATCTCCAGTGGACCATTCTCTTTGAAAAATCATTTCCCCAATGTCCCATATCCTTCTCGCTTCTCCACATGTACAAAATAGATAGGGGATGGTTTCCTTTTCTTCTTTGAATAACATGCAAATGGAGGGGCCTGCATACCCTTTATTTATTATTTTATCCCATGTCATTACTTTCCTATATAGGATCAGCCACATAAAGGTTGCAATTATGGGACAAATCCCAGTTTTCCAAATGCACTGAGAGTCCTTTCTCCTATTCGTTTCTAAAAAAATTGTTTCTTGTAAGTAGGAATATCTAACTTTGAATGTCCCCTCACCTCTATTTCCCTAGAAGATAATATCTGGCCTATTTTTTATTCTGATCTGTCTGAGAGAGAGATCATCTTTAATTCATTTCCTGACCTTTTTTTCCATATGAACTGGCCATTCTACAAGATCTTTTCAAATTCTATTGAATTCTGAGTCTGGGGAGCCCAAAATATTCCAATATCGATGGACTAGCTTCCAACCTTTTTCCATCATGAAGTTTCTAGCACATTCTATTCCTTTCCGGTTTGCTAGGATTGGGAGTTGTTCCCATGAATCATCTCAGAAGAGGGAATCCCTCCCATTATCCACTTCCAGAATATTTCTTTTTGGACTAGCTCTTTATTCTTCCAGATGGTATTCCAAATGAGTGAGGTAGGTGGATTCCCATCAATGCGGATAAGATCATGTATCTCCACCTCTGGAGAATATTTATTTTTCCATACTTTGGCCCAAAAATCCTCTAGGTTGGTAATCGACCTCCACCATAATTTGGCTTCTAGGGCACATCCTACATGTAAAGGGTCCCTGATTCTTACCCCTCTGTAGAACTTTGGTTTACATAACTTTTCCCATGCTATTAAAGCCCATTTTTTTTCTTTTGTAGCACCCACCCATAGAAAGGTTCTCTGAAGAGTCTTGAGTCTTTTTAGGATTCCTTTGAGTTCTTCCAACATGGAAAATAATTACATGGGCATGGAGCTAAGGAAATAACTAGTGAGAATAATTCTTCCAAGAAGAGTCACGAATCTATGGGTCCATTTGGTTAGCTTTGTTTCTAATTTTTCCAATAGCTCTTACCACAAAGTGTTCTGGATGGCTTTTTTAATTAGCATGGATCCCAAATATTTGTATGGGATATTGGATCCTTGAAACCAAATAATCCTAGCTATATTTCTTTGACAAGGAATAGAAGTGTTAAAGAAAAAAATTTGAGATTTAGAAAGGTTGATGATTGTACCCGAGGCCTCTTTATAGAGGTCCATAACAAGCCTAATATATATTGCTTCTTTGATAGTGAATACACCCATGAAAAAAATTTCATCGAAAAACTGGAGGTGGGTCATGGGGTCCACCTCCTCTTGTTTTCTTATCCCTTGTATTTTCTTCTTAGTCGCCTCCGTTTGGATTATTCTTCCTAGGCCTTCTGCTAGGATGATATAGAGATACAGGGAGAGGGGGTATCCTTGTTGAATACCACATGTCAAGTTGAATGTTTTTTATGGGCACCAATTGATTAGAATTGAAAAGAATACTGAGGATATCAGGACATAGATCCAGYGGACCCATTCCTCAACAAAGCCAAAAGCCTCAAGCASTTTTCACAGGAAGTACCAACTTATTCGATTGTATGCCTTTGACATGTCTAATTTAATGATAATTCTGGTTTTTTTTTATTTCTTCATGGAGTGGACAATTTTGTGGGCAACTACTATCCCATCAAGGATTTTTCTTCCCTCCACAAAAACCCCTTGTTCCTTTGAAATGATATTTTTCAATAAGGGTTTGAGTTTGTTGGACACAAGTTTGGAGACAATTTTTTAGATGACATTGCATAGCACAATTGATCTAAACGTTTTTTCCATATTTGCCTCTTTTTCCTTTGGGATTAGGGATATGAAGGTGGTGTTGAAGGCTTTGAGCATGGAGCCTGAAGTTCGTGATTCTTCCACTACCTCCCATATGTCCTTACGAATGACCTTCCAACACTTCTCAAAGAACACAGTGGTGAAACCGTTTGGGCTCAAGGACTTCCCCATTTTCATTTCCATGATTGTCCTTTCCACTTTCTTCAAAGAGGTTGACCCCATTAAAAATTGGTTTTGATCCACGGTTACAAGATTTGGGATGTGTTTTGTGATCTCTTGGATAGCCTCTATCCTATACTCTTCTGGATCTGTGAGTAGAATTTTAAAATGGTTTACCAATTCCTTTTCAATGTCTTCAGTAGATTCTACTCTTTCACCAGAACTTTGAATAATATTTGTAATCATGTTCTGATTTCTTCTTTGCAGTAGGAAGTTATGGAAGAATTTCATGTTTCGATCTCCTTCTTTCAACCATTGGACTCTAGATTTTTTTTTCCAGAGGAGATTTCCTCTTGTATTTCACATTTCTCTAGCGCCATTCTGACTTTACTTTTTCTTTCTTTAGTATTCTCTGTTGTAGCCCCTGTTGATTCTATTCATTGAATTATTGTCATTTTTGTCTCTAATTGATTATTTTCCTCAAATTTATTTATGAACTATTCCTTGTTCCATTTATTTCGTTGGAGTTTGATGCATTTTAACCTTTGTTGGAATTTGTACATTTTTGTGCCATACAGGTTTGGGATATTTCTGTGCCAGGTTTCGACATTCTTCATGAAGTCCTGGTAATCCATCCATAACCTTTCCAACCGGAAGGGGCTGGGGTGTGGCACTAAAATTTCCTCTCAAGAGAGGAAGATCATCTAGTGATCTGAGCCATAGAAAAGGAGCACTTACGTTACTAAACCATGTTGTCCTTAGACCAGGGTTTCAGAGGTGAGAAAACTGGCTAGATGAAAAACGATCTTATTTTCCATCCTTCTCTTTTTAGTCCATGTGAAATGACCATTGTTGGTATGGATAACTATGAGATTATTGTTCTCTATCCATTCTCAAAAGGTTTCATTGTATCCCTCAAGATGCCTAACTTCTCCCTTTTCTTCCCAAAGGGCAGTGATCATATTGAAATCTTCCCTAATTACCCAGTGTTGACCACTGAATTTGGTCCCAAGGTGGGTCAAGGAATCAATAAAATCTCTCTTAAGAGGAGGAGTCTGAGGTCCATAGGCATTTGAAATGAAGCCCTGGGTCTGAGATCCTATTCCCACAAAGCTCATAGTTAGGATCCTTGCGAAGAGAATGAACATATCTAATTTCCATTTAGTTGGGTCCCAAAGGATTTCCAAGATGCCAAAAGCCCCTTCTGAATCTATCGCTTCTACCTCACACCCTTTCCAAATCTTTATTCCGATCTTTCCCATAGGTTCTCTATCACACATTGTTTTCTTAATCATTATTATCTCAACATTCTCCTAAGTTATCCTTTTTTTCAACATTATATGTTTGGATGGGGAATTTAGACCACATACATTCCATGATATTAGCTTCATGATATCACTTTTATTGGTTTTTGAAATACCTTTCTAGGAGGCCTACTTGACACAAATCAACTAGGTAGGATCATGTTTCTTATATCACCTAACTATATGGTTTTTTTCCTCGTTGGATGATTTCTTGAGGATATTCGGGGTTTTTGTATTGAATCCAAAACCATCCAATGAGTTGTATAATATCCCCAGTCCTATTTCCATCCCCTTATTGTCCTATGTGATCTCCTCTATATATAACATTTGTTTTGTATTTTCGGCCTTTACTTATGATTCTCTCGTATCTTGTTTTTCGAACTTTTGTTTCTTTTCAATTTGTTCCATGTATATCTCATACCCTCCTGACTATTGGTTTTTTTGTGCTTTGGTTCTCCTGAGGTTGCCTTTCTAGTTCACTTCCTCCTATCTCTAGACGTTTTCCCTGTTATTCTAGTGTTTCTTTTTTTTCTTGATATTTCTTATGGATCTCAGCCTACATGGGTAATCCTTTTGTTGGTTTCTTTCTTCTTTGGTTCTTCCTTGGTGTGGTATTCTCTCTTGGGGGAGATCTCTGCTATTGGATTTACTTCACACACACCTAGGATTTATTTTTCCTAAGGTTTTTATTTGTTTATTAGTCTTAATTAGTCATTATGCAGTCTCCTATATTTAAGGAGAGAATATTCCACCTGGAGAATATTTGCTTTCAGTTCACACTTCAATTTGACTATTTGAGTTGAGTTTAGATGTTGCATTGGGATCATCACCATGCTAATTCGACCTTTCCTTGGTATCATCACCAAAGTGGTGCATTATCCTTGATTCCTTGAGTTAACTCCTCACTACTTTTTGTTCAGTCAGTTAACTGAAGACTAGTTGACTAGT
>SNQJ01S0042539.1:9416-29599 GCA_010110895.2 Picea sitchensis
ACATGAGGTGTATAGTTGATGATGTTGGTACATATTGATGGGTCATAGTTGATGAGTAGTTGATACATGATTGGTACATACTTGGTACATGGTTGGAGGCACTTATTAGTAGTATTGTTGACACATGGTTTATGGATGATGTAACATACTTGTATTGGTATATTATTAGAAGAACATATTGATCTTGGTGATGATTATGAGTTGTTGTGTTATGGTTGATTGATTCACATCTTTGAGAGTTGTCTTGGTAATTGATCTTGGTGAGTAGATATAATTTGGTTGATAATATTGATGAGAAAGGTTGTTGTGATAGGTTGTTTGGATAGGTTGTTGTGATAGGTTATTCATACAGGTTTGGTGCATGGTTGATGCACTTATTCATTATTACAGGTTGAGGTAAAGGTTGGTGCATGGTCGATGCACTTGTTTATGGTACAGGTTGATTACATGTTGTTTGGTACATGTTGATGCATGGTTGATGCACTTGTTTATGGTATAGGTTGATTACAGGTTGAGGTACAGGTTCATGCATGGTTGATGCACGGTTCAGGTTATCGGTACAAGTTGTTTTGTGTAGGTTTATTGGTATAGGTTTACAATAGTATATCTCACAGTGATAGTGTGACAATGGTTCCATCATTCTACTTATATGTCAAGGCAGTTGGAAGGGGTAAGAATAGGTGGTTGTAGCCACCATTCGGTTGTAGTTGGAGAACATAAGGGGTTGTAGCCAAAGAATTAGGGAGTTGGAGCTTCCTTTAGTCAACTTCTTATAGAAAAAAAATGTGTATTTCTAGCCTAAAAAGCAATAAATGTTTTTGTTATGCACTGACACTCCCATAAGCCTATTCACAGAGCGCTAGCACTCCCTAGGTACGTACACCAGGGTGCTAAAAACTCGATCGATGCTCCCCTCACCCCTTTGAGGGAGCGTCGATCCAGTTCGACACGTAAGGCTTCCTAAGGAGCTCAAAACACCCTGAAAATAAACTAAAACACAATTTTAAACCATGAAAAATGATTGAAATGGTAAGGTGACCAACCTGGTCCATACAGAATCAGAAACGGTCGATCACATCTCTCGTGCTCGTAGCTTGAAAATCGCCTTTGAAAGGTTGAAAATTCCAGAGCTAGAAGAAATTGGTGAAAAATCAAATGGTGAATGAAATTTCTAACCCTATTTCACTATTATAGGGTTGATTTTTGCTAATATAAAGTTTTTCTTGGGTTTTTTAATCTTTTTTGAGGAGTCACTAATACCCTAGGTGCAAGATTGTTTATATTTGGAGGCTTTGAAGCAATATCTTTTTTGAAAAACCTTTTAACACTGACGAGCACAATCTTTGTTCTTTATCGCGCTCAAAAAAACATGAGAGTGTAACCGAGTAGGATTTTATCACTTTTTCGGACTCCTAAAGGTTACACGAAAAAGGAAACCCTTGGAGTCTCCTTTAATATCTTTCAAGACTCTCTAAACATGAAAATATTGTTGAGTGATCTTGCTTCCTTTCACACTCACTTAAAAGGTTTTGAAAGGACGTCTCTCGGGTAGTAGTTTATCTCTTATTTGGACTTTGGAGACTAAAATTACGAAAAAGGACAACCTTGGAGTCACCTTTAAGTTCTTTTCAAACTCTATAAACATGAAAAGCCATCAAGTTTTCCTTCTTTGGAATCATTAAAATCACACATTGAAGGGCCCATATGGGACCGAACCCTTACTTATTCCAGTTCATTAAGCAAAGGAAGAGGGACTTACTGAAGGTGAGTTATATCAAGCATGTGTTATCCTCCTCGAGCTCGTAAAAAAAAAATAGGTACTCGTTTATCTAGATGGGGGAAAAAATTGAAGGAAGCAAGCCAAGCTATTGTTTAGAATCTTCACAAGTCACTCTTGTAGTCACCCTTGAACATGAAACATTGTTTTTACCTACATCTTGAACACTTTCATAACCCGTTGAACCTCTGCACTGAACTAATCCCCTGAGTCTTTTCACTCCTTTGGGTCACCTGACGAATGTCATAGTATCCACTACATTATTTTTTGGTCCATGTTATGTTTATGCTATTGAGTCATGTTGTGGCTCAATGTTCAAGGGAAGTATCTACCTCGAAAGTCAACCATAGAAAATTTCCAGTTTAAATACCTGTGTGAATCCATACTCATTTGATTCACCATCTTACATCTCTATGTCAGTTTCGTGTCGATGATGGGGGATACATCAAGGCCCTCCTTCGATGATTCTTTTCCTGTCGACTTCAACACATCATCTAGGAATTTTACATAGAAACCAATTAGTACCTTGGGACCTACATGCCTCAATGGAAGGCCTCCTCACCTTCGACAATGGGTTTACATCATTGACCTTTGATCGGATGAATCCACTAATGTTTGACTTCATATCATTTATTCACATTCATTGGATTGTACTAGGGTACCTTGGGAGTCATTGACATCACTGGTGATTTCCCTCACACTTGTTAACGATTTACCTCATTGACCTGTAATCAAGTGGTTTCTACCATGTTCGACATCAAAACATTTATTCACATGGATAGGTTCATACTACATCGATATTGGGACGAAGAACCTGGGTTGAGATTTCACTTTGTTATCTGCTTTCCCAGGTTGTGAAGGAGATGTTTTGAGCATACTGATATACTGTCACATAGATCCACTTTGTATTGGTCTTTGGCTATGTTTTATCATCTCGTAGATCCACTGTGTATTTATCATGGCTACAATCAATTCATGTCATGGAGGTATAGATACACATTGTATCTTTGGTGGCTATACCCTTAGTCAGTATCATTATGGATCCACAATGTATTTGTTGGTGGCCATACCTTAAGTCCTTTGTCACTCAAGCATAGGTATGCCTACCTTGGGTTTGAAATGTATGATAACATTTGTTTGATGGTTGTTCACAACTTCTACCAGGTTCTCCGACTCCATACCCTTGCTTCGAAAATATACAAAGCGCTTCAGTCATTAGCTTCCAACTTCTAACCTTTCACTTTGTGGGGAAATCTGTTACATGTCAAAATTGCTCACTTCGATAATGTCCCATTATCATTATCATAAGTGTCGCAAGTGTCGCAAATTTCATATTTTCATCCTGCATGTGTTGCATAGTGGATGACACCATAAGAAAACTTGATACACCCTCTAAGACATGTTAGAAGAGGAAAACACATCATTTGGCAAGCTCACACAATATTTTTCCTTGGGAAATTATCATCTTAAATGAAGTTTTGGAGATCAATTCTCCCCTACTCACATGCAGGGAGTGCTAGCACTCCTTGTCCACTTAGAAGGGAGTTCTATAGTGCTCTGTTGCCAACTTTGAGGGAGAATCGATTGGTTGAGAGAATATTGGGAATAAATACCCCTTATCTCTAAGGACAACTAGAAATGATACAAGTTGGTTTGGCTCGAATCCAAGCTTTAGGCTATATCTAAGGGAGATACGACAACTAATGGAGTCATATCCTCAACTTATTCAAATTATAAATAAGGTGGTTGAGCCTCTCAAAGACTATAAAATGAGGTATTCTCATGGTGAAAAGGAGGAGAATATCAGCTAAAAGTATTGTCATTCTGATCGTGGATCTTTCGAGCAATGGGTTGGAAAAGGAGGACTTGGTGAGGTTGCTGCATATTCATCTATAGATTGTAAGTACCTTGTTATGTTCCCATTAATATATGCTTGGCATGTTTCCTTCAAGTTTGTATATGATTTCATCGGCTTGTCTCTTCTTGACAAATCTAGTTTAAACTAATCTTTGTAGAATAGGAAGCATGCATTGTCTTTGTTGTCTATTTAATTGCAGATCTCATTAAAGGGCTTGAAGATCAAGTTCATCTTGGACCGAGCAAGGACAAGATTCAGAAAAAGGTACATCATACTTTATTCCTCTTTTTCCTTTGAATAGTTTAGCTACATTTAAAGGAATGTCAATGTCCAATGTTAACATTTTTCTGTCTTGGTCATAGGGGTCTAGGATCCAAGAGGACATTCACATGTCCGCAGGGGAATTTTCCTACAACAATTGGCAGTGTACCAAAAATAACTTTGGGTTTGGTACTATATTGTGCTCCTTATTATTTGAGAGGGCACCCAGTATCAGTCCCAGAGAGACAGTACGGGGGAATGTAGCCTCATTCCCAACAGTGAGCAGGTGGGTAGCATTATTTCCTAGACAGGGTGGAGGGAGGACCATAGAGGCCTTTGACGACAATTTTTTTGACTGGTGGGAATGTTAGATATCGATGATCGAGGATTACCCATATGCAAGGATCAACTTCACCAGATACCTAGACATGCCTATGCCTCCCGACGAGGAGTGAGGCGAGATAAGTAAAATATTTTTTAAAGTTGATTTAATTTTTAATTTTCATATATATCCTTTTTATGCATGTATAGAGTTTTGACTCGTGTATATGTTATGTACAAATGTGGGGCCTTTATACCAGAAGACTTTGCCAGGACATGACGACGTCCTAAACCTAAGGCAGGACCAGCAGCGACAGGAGGACCAGAAGCTGCAGGGGGACCCCTAGACAGAGAGGCTGATAGAGTCTTATGATGAGTGGAGCGCAACCTCACTGCTCTCATTCATGTCAATCCTATGGTTGATATCGAGGATCTCCCTCGACTATGCTGCCACATGTAGTAGGGGTGCTTCAGACTTGGCTTCAGTTGTTTCGGCATTTGGCGAAAGTCGTTGTGCATTATAGTAGAGCCAATAGGACTCATCCTTAGATAGCATTAGACCATTGATGTGCCGAGGGAAATTTTTGTACTATATGTATTTTTTGAGGGAATAAGCCCATCGATGTAGACTGATGACTTTTAAGGCATTCATGCCCACCTATGTACTCATGACACTATTTTTGGACACACACACACACACACACACACATATATATATATATACATCTTTCTTGTCTTATGGATGACATTGTTTACAAATGTATTTACATGTGTATGTGTGTGCTTTTATTTTTATATGTGAGCAACATGCCAATATAAAACATGATTAGCTAGAGTATCTGCTAGATGATTAAATCTCCTAGGAACATGGATATACGTAATGTCATCGAAAGATCGTTCTAAGAGACGTACCCTAAGGAATCGTTGGTGCAGAGTGGGATCATAAACGCGGTAAATCCCATTTAACTGGGACACAACCAACTGAGCATCTAGGTAGACCCAGAGGTGAGAAATGCCATGTGATAAAGCATCATGAAGAAATTCTATCACTGCGCTGTATTCGACAACATTGTTTGTAGCGTCTCCTATAAAAATACCTCAAGAAGATAGCAACTAGCCTCTAGGTGTGAAAATCACCCAAGTTGTGGAAGCAAGCCTCTGAGTATGTCGGTTAGCACCGTCTGCGAACCCAAAATAAACCTCTGATTCACTTGACATCTGCCACAGTGAAAAAAAAAGACATGAATAACTACATGTCTACAAAATAGAAAAAGACAAAAAATGTATAAGAGGCTATACATATATACAAGAAGTCACCCAGGTGACAAACCTAAGAGTAGTACTTATTAAGGTAGAGCCCATTTCTAGGCTCTGCCAAGGCATTTCCCTCAAAATCAACCAGCTAGTAAGCACCCTTCTCCAAGACCTCTTTCACAATGAACAGACTGATCCACATGGGTTTGAACTTTCCTGCCCCCAGGGGATCTTTGTGTTGATCATAGACCAGGACAAGATCGCCTTTGAAGAAAATCCGAGGATGAATGGATCGATCGTACTGACACTTGAATCATTTCTTATGATCCTCATTGTCTAAGGCTTCATCACAACGCTGCTCATCGAGATGCTCGAGATATAAAAGGCGTTCCTCAAGCGACAAAGTGTCCAACAGTAACTCCACTGCCAACTTTAAAGAAGGAATCTGACATTCAATAGGTAAGACTGCTTCCAGCCCGTATACAAGTTGAAAAGGTGAAAAATCAATGGTAGTATTCACATACATTTGGTAGGCCCACAACACTGAATACAACATCAAATGCCAATTCCACTTGGCAAAATTGATCGTCCACTGAAGAATAGTCTTGAGAGACTTATTCACATCTTCAACCTGATCGTTCGCTTGAGGGTAATAAGGTGACAAATGCTCCTATTTGAACCCAATCTTGGACGTTAATTCAATGATCATTTTGTTTTGGATGTGGCTACCATGGTCAGTGACAATCTCCTTCAAGATACCAAACCTTGCTGCTATCTGATTAAATATGAAAAGAGACGATGTTTCACAGTGATTGTTAAATGTTGTCATAGCTTCAACCCACTTCATGAAGTAGTATACCATTACGATGATGTAACGATGCCCCTTGGCTGAGGCCGGGTGACATGTAGTAAATTCAATCCCCCACTTGGTGAAAGGACCAATAACAATGACTGGGAACATAGGAGCAGGATGTGCCCACATCTTCTGACAAAATATATGGCATGGGTGGAACTTCTTGACCGCCTCTACGCAATCCTTGATTAACGAGGGCCATAAGTAACATGTACATATAATCTTTTGGGTTGTTTCAAACCCAAACAAATGACTGCCACATGCTCCTGTGCGACAATCATTCAAAACGAGCTCTGCTTCTTTGTGGGCAAGGCATCTCCGGAGAATTAAATCTACACCTTGACGATACAATGTGTCATCAAGGATAAGATAGTTTCACACCTAATGTCGAATTCGTCGACGCTCATCGCGGGAAGCAAAAGCGGGGCACTTCAAAGTCTAGAAATACACAATATGGAAATATTTGTGGTCAAAGGACAAATTAATATGAAGTCAAAGATTTATCGATCGCTATAGTCCCTCTATACCTACGGCAGGGACTAATAATATTCGGGTTCAAGTTCCGACAATGAAAATCAAAATTTTTATTGAGGAACAATGCTACATTTACCTCGATTTGAAGTCATTTTTAATTACTTATATAATAAATTGAAAAATATTTAAAAATATCAATCATAATTATATAATTTATTTTAATATTTTTAAATTAAAAAACCAACTATCATGGATTGTAATGATCTTAATACAATTAAGATACATAAAAATATTATAACAATAATTATATACAATTATAATATATAACTTAATAAATTTTTGGGTGTCAAACGTTATATACAAATGAACTTGATTAAACGTTATATATACTTTTTCTAAAACATAAGCACATGGGAGATACTCAAAAGTGGCGCTTGTTTTTTTCATCAAACTATGAAATGTAAAAAATGTAATAGTGAAAAAGTAAATGTTGTATGAATATATTAATTTCTTAGTTTTACTAAGTAAAATTGAAAAAGTAAAAACCTTAAGTAATGATAAATATATGCATTTTTTAAAGTAAAATTGAAAAAAGTAAACACTTTAAGTAATGATAACATATGCATTCATAAATGTAAGGGAGTTAATATTAGTAATATGGTCCATTGATTTAGAAATAATGAAGAGAATATGTCAACATCTTTAATTTTTAACCATAAAATTAGGACCACACACAACAAAACTATGAAATGAAAAAAATGTAATAGTGAAAAAGTAAATGTTAAAAGTGAAGTAACCTTGATTCCATGAACATACTAATTTCTTAGTTCTATTAAGTAAAAGTGAAAAAGTAAACAAGTTAAGTAATGATAAACGTGTGCATTCATAAATAACGAGAATATGCCAACATCTTTAATTCTTAGCCATAAGATTATGATTTTTAATCAAAAGAGTGTTTAATTCACATATTGTCAATAAGGGGATGCCTATCCACGTAACTATAATATTTCTCTTTAGTTTGTTTTCATAATCTTTATAATTATTTTATAGAAAGTATTTTACAAAGTGGGATTTGAATTCTAGTAAGGGAGGATAACAACTTTCCTCTTAATCATTTGAATTGCACCTAATTGACAAAAAATCATATAAAAAAATTTATGGGACATTTTAGTTTAAACATTACCTTTCAGTTTTTAATATTTAAATCTCAATGTTACATGTTAAAATAATAATTGCAATATATATATATATATATAAACAAAAATTGGGTAATTTGTATTATAAAAAATTGTTGTAGCATAGCTAACATCACTTGTTAGTAGTCAAATTGTTGTGTGGAGAGGGTCCCTTGTCCCACAAACAAGGGGGTATCATACACGGGGTGTTTGGCTTGGTTGTGACCTTAAAATTAGATTATTATTATTATTATTATTATTATTATTATTATTATTAGTCCTTGTCCTTTGTGTTGCAGAGATTATTAGTAATCGATTTTGCATTCCTCTATTAGTATGGCACAAAAACCAAGAAATTTAACCAAAGTTTCAATTGTTTCATGCAATTTTTCAACTAATATTTCTTATTTAACCCTAAGTTTTAAGTTGGAGGCCTTATTTGGCCTCATATCGAGGCAAGCAATGATAAACTTAGGGAAATAGATGGTCGAAACTTGGTGAACGGGATATGTACATAGAAATGTGAATTAATGCTAAGTTTTAACTTAGCATTAATTCGAAACATTAAATGCTATGCTTAATATTTTCCTATGCATAACTCGTAACCTTTTGATGAGTTTCCAATCCTATCTCTGGTGAGTTTCCAAGTGCCTTCCCACTTGGTCACTTGCACGTCAATTGTCATTATTATAAAACATATTTTCTAAAGATGTCGTTTCCTCCTCTGTGCACCTCAACCCCACTTATCCATCTTCTTGCTCCTCCGTTTTCTCCTCGCCTTCCAAGCTCTCCAAGCCTATGTTCCTTTCTTCTTCGTTCCTTTCTGCTCTAGCCTCTCCATGCCATTGATCTAGACTCTTCGCCCCTCCAATTAATGATCCCCCTTAAGATGAAATCAATGAGTCGAAATCACTTGCATTTTACTCTTTCCCCTTCTGCTCAGCTTCCAGACCCAGGCCTGTCTCTGAAGGCAAGGAGGAAGGCCAACTTGAGTCACTCTTGTCCTTTAATTCAATTCAAATTTAAGTAAGGTTATCCCTATTATTTTGAAGTACACACTTACTTTATAGAAGAGACTAAGAGTAAGTTACCATTCTTTAGGCCCAGGTGAGAAACCTTTGAAATTGTGGCGCATTTGTGTGTGTTTGATCATGAATTTACTCCCTTTCATGTGTGTGGTTGCTTGATAAGCTTTCACGGAGCACATAGAAGTCAAGAGACCCTATGCGCCTTCGTTCCTTTCTTCTCCGTTCCTTTTTTCTCTAGCATGTCTATTCCATTGATCCAAACTCTTCACCCCTCCAATTGATCCCCCTTAAGATGCAATCAATTAGTCATAAACTATGGAATTGTTATTACTATTCATGATTAAAAAGATTAACTAGATGAAGACAACAATTGAGTACTTACCTGGGTTCCTCCTCTCTTCACTTGGCATCCCTCGCGGGCGCGACCTTGGCCTCAATATGAGGATTCTGTATATCGACGAGTTCAGGGGGTGAAAAGATTTCTGTCAAAACTCTGATGATGACACCATTTCATGCAGAACACAACCTGGGCATATCTGCCCTTCACTTGGCACCATTTCATACAGAACACAACCTGGGCACCTCCGCCCTTCACTTGGCATCCCTCGATTATGTGCCAATGCTCTTACTTACATGATTGCCAAGGAAATAAGTGTAAGCTAGTACCCGCCCAGGACATGGGCATCAATATGCTAGAATATCAACCGTGGAGTGAAGATATTCTCTATTTTAAGAGGTTCATTGGAGCTCCCTTTTCCACCTACTCGTGACCAGATCGATCCAGGTCCTCTTATTTGCAGGTATATTCAACCACGGAGTGAAGCTTTGCTCTATTTGAAGTAGGTCGTTGGAGCTCCCTTTTCCATGTGCTCATGACCATATCGATCGAGGTCCTCTTATTTGCAGGTTATTGTTGCTTCCATTACCCTAACCTTTAATTCAATGTCCTTTGCTACTGAAGCCCTAAATTTTATCTGGAGCAAATGCTAGAAATGTTAAAACAAATGACTGGCTTTTTCCTTCACCCATGTGGGTATTCAGGAACCACATAAGAGACATTGATGCCTTCCCCCAAGAACCGAACCAGACCCCTTGGTCATCTCACATAACAATTACTTGCTTTGAATGTACACTGGGTCTACTAGCAGACTTTTTCATTGCAATATGATGAATAGTTGGAAACATAAATGACAATGCATTTAAAATGAATCTACACTCCTTTGAAAATGGACACCATGATGCATAATAGAAGACTACAATATAATTATTAGAACTTCTTTGTAGAATATTCAATGCGACCTTCTTGCGCAATAAAATTCTTATTACCATTTGTTTTTCCTCCAACAACTCGACTCACAAGAACACCAGAATTCATGACAAGAGATCTCCCACAATTTGATTAAAACTTCAGGTCCATTAACAATATTTGGTTCTTTGCCACTCGCCTGATACATGGCATTGATGCTTGGTAGATTGTCGAATTTTTTATGACAAATGGTGATCGTATTTAATGCTGGATCTGCAGTGTTGGCAGTCTTCGACATTTGGACGCTTTAGGGATTAACTCAGACATATTAGAGTTTGACAAAGTTATTGCTGCATCTTTTTTTTGAATATTTGTTTGGCGCCTCCTTTGGACAACTGGGTTAACTCCTTCTTGTTTTGTCAAATTATGAAATGCCTTGCATCAACCATTAATTCTCTCGCGCATGGATA
This sequence comes from Picea sitchensis, assembly GCA_010110895.2. Taxonomy (NCBI): domain Eukaryota; kingdom Viridiplantae; phylum Streptophyta; class Pinopsida; order Pinales; family Pinaceae; genus Picea; species Picea sitchensis. Next base: position 20,134 of record SNQJ01S0042539.1, read on the forward strand.
TCTTACACTTGGCACTGTGCTCGCTTCTTTGTGCATGGACTTGTGTTGAGTGCTTGGTGTGACTTGACATATGATTAATGTTAGGCCCTCGGTTGTGAACTTCAAAAATTGGATATTGGGCTTCGTGAGTGGAGGATATTATCATTATAAATACTCTATTAGACTATACTAAGCATCTTAGTATAAGGAATATTTTATACTTATCTTATACTTGACTAGAACTATAACTAAGATTATCTAATACTGAACTATAACTCAAACTATACTTAACTCCTCGAACTAAAATGAACTAACTCTAACTAAACTGAACTCCTATAACTCAACCTAGCTCGGGAATTCTAAGAAATCTATCCCACAAGCTGAAGCACAAGCCTTTGGACTTGTTGCTTTCAAATTGTTGGCAAGGACTTGTTGCTTGGCAACTCCCCTTGTTATTATTATTATTATTATTATTAGTCTCTTCATGGTTCAAATTGTTTGCACATATTCAAAACAAAATATAAAGTTTACTAATATCCTCTGGCAAAATTTCTCAGTTTTTACTATTGTAGTATATCCCATAAAAGATGTTTAAGACACCGATAACTTTAAAAAACATAAGCTAACGAAAGGTATGGTGACTTGCGACCTCTTCCAGGATTGTATTAGTATGTATTGAAGTCTCTTGTTCTCCAATTTTCATATCTTCTATCAACTGAATCATTGTATCCTCATCCTTATATTCGCCTTGTCTTGACATCCATTGATTAGAGGTCGCTAATTGTGCATATTTATTCAAACTCTCCACCAAATTTATAAGAAATTGCACTCTACCTCAAGAATAACCAAATATTGTTGAACTTGCGCAAATGTGCTAATAACCTCTGCAATTTGGAGACACATTGATGTTCATTTTCATGAAACTTGGATATAAGAGTGAGAATGGATGCGTTGTTTCCCTGAACCATTTCTTCATGCATCCTTAAAATCCTCTCAAGTTCTTGTAAATCAAGGAGATCCATGATGTATGGTCCATATTTGTTTGCAGAAAAGAGAGTTGTCACTTAATGATGCAACAAACCCACAAGCTTGGTTCGAAATAGAATTAATGAGGTTCAACATAGCACTCAACGAAACTTCATGTATGATACACCTTTGTTTGTATAAAAGAGAGTTGTCACTTAATGATGCAACAAACCCACAAGCTTGGTTTGAAATAGAATTGATGAGGTTCAACATAGCACTCAAGGAATCTTCCCATATTATCATACATGCATGACTTAGATAAACAACATCTACAAACTATAAGTGGAATAAACATATTTGTTCTCCCTAAACCCCTCCCCAAATACTCGGAGACAATTTAACACTCCCAATAACACAAATATTTTTTGTATTAACAACCATCGTTTGTTTACAAACCAAATTCATCAAACAAAAGGAGAATTGGGTAATAACATTACCAATTGTCGACCTGGGGACCAAGACTAGTTTATGGCAATACCTAATTGAACATAGTTGCCCACAAACAAAGAGAAAATACCAAAGTTGTGTACTCGTGGTATATATACCCAAGACACCCTTCCTCAAATATTCAAATTAAAAACCAAAATGCCCAAAACCATAGATAACTATTTTCTAACTGCCATCTCCTGTGCATTATCTAAACTCAACAAAAGAAGAAAAAACAAAGTGAAAACAAGACCAACCACCAAATTGAGATTCAACGATGATTTTGAATAGTGTCCAAAGGAGTAGAGCTTCCCACCTTCCTCCTATCGCATAGAAGTCGAACTAGCCAATATCCCTCTCTTTTTTTATGGAATTAAGCATGTGCCTTCATTACCCTTCATTCCCACAGACTCTTGAGCATGTGCGAGGGAGCCTTGGATCTCATCATGTTTATTATGTTTCTTTTATGGAGGGCATGGAGTGTGAGGGACATATGGAATAATACGTTTGTGGTACTTGTCATTAAATTCACAGGGGAAAATTAAGGTATGGGTTGAATGGTTAATTGTCCATTAACCCAAAGCTCACCCATTTTGAGTTTTGTTTCCTTCTTGGCTAATGAGTTAGCTTGAAGATTATGAATTCTTAAGACATGAAGAAATGAGATTGTTTGAATTCTTGCAACCTCATGTTGCACTCGAACCATTATAGAGGTGATTATATAATCAAATGGACAAAAAAAATTGTGCGTCAACTTAATAATATTGCTAGAATCCCATAATACGGTTAAATATTGAATTTACTTTTCCAGTTATATCCTTAGCCTTTGGAGTAGAGAGTAAGATTATGCCTAGTTGTTGGATGACATTCCCAATACCCAAGCATAGGACAATTCAATTTTTCCTCCAGGATTAGTTTGGATCCCCCCAACACCTGCCACCCATGGATTCATTTTTGATGCACCAAAAAAAAAACAAAAAGTATGAATGTTGGTTTGATTTCCATTGTTGGAAATCAATTACATCCAATAGAAGTTGCTAGTTTGATTTAGAAGAAGGCTTGAAACCAACACTTTTGAGGGTAACAAGGGGAATTTGGAAATGGCAGATCCATTTCTATTCATCCTCTTCCCAATATCGCCTTTCTGGAAACTACTTACCTTTGGAATTGATATACTCTACTAAGAGCCCTTTTTCCTTTATTGCTACTCTAAAAGGGGCATCCAACTATTGTTTAAACAAAAACTTGTTGCATTCAAGCCATATTTGCCAGTAGATGTACTTAGGGAGAGCTTCCCATAATATTTTAAGTAGAGGTTTATTATTAAGCGATATTCTTTAGCTTTCAACCCAATAAATACACATGTTATTCCAGTCCTTTCATATTCCTATTCAATGACTGATTTTTGACAAAGAAACTTGTCAAATATGGTTAACATAGTCACATTATAGAAATAGATGTTGGATTGACTATGAGTGAGAAAGACATAGTGCACATCTTGTTGGTCTCTGAATCCCTCATTTTAAAACATTTTCTTTGGTCAATATTTTACCAAGCATCGATGTCCAACATAAGATATTTACTATGGGAAAGACATATGAATGCCAATTTTTTTTCCATATTTTTTAATGTTGAGGAAGATGATAAGTTTGAAGATGAAAATGGTAGCATCCTTTAACATGGTAATCCATTGAGCCCCACCCCCTACAATTCAAAGTTGTGACAATCAAGGGAGAACATCCTTTGAGGGCGTCAAAGAAGGAAAGGGCTAATTGAAGAAGATGTGCTAGGGGATATCCAATGTACCATCCCATCTAGTGACCTATGCTATTTGACCATTCAGAGATATCATATAAGGTTTTCAAATTTTAGATGTCCATACAATTCTTCAAAGGTAACAACTCAACTTATCTTTCAAGTAGTCGATTTCACATAACATTGTCTACCCATATGTGAATTTATTTTCCACTACCATGATTCCATGTTAACTTGTCGTGAATAATTGGAGAAACATATTTAATGAGTTTCCAAATTGGCGAGCCTTTCCTATTCTCTATACATCCATTTATAAACCATAGTCGATCGACAAAAAAATATTTTTTGTGCAATACACTCTTCCACCACTCAGAGTTACATGTTATCAATCTCTAAATTATTTTTGCACATTGGAATAAGATTCATAATGTAAGGGTCCCTTATCCCTAATCTTCCATGCTCCTGAGTTGCTTTGACAATATTCCAATTTTCTAAGTGAAATTTCTTGGTATTTTTCTTAAACCTCTGCCAAAGAAATTTCCTTATTTCCTAAGCCATCTAATTCATTATCCCAATTGGATCCAACATTGTTGAACATTGAAAAATGGGCATATTTAATGAATGAATTTATAAGACCCATTATTTTGATTGGATTTAACCACCGTGATCCCCAATGTTGAAAATTCATTATCATTTTCTTATTACACTTTGCCAAGAATGAACTATTGGATTTGTCAAGCATATTGACATTCCTAGATATTTAAAGGAAGTCCATGTTTCTTGGTGAGGAAACATGAGTATCCCATAAATTACTTGAAGAAAGTGTTGGCTAATGTTCCATCCATAAATTTGAATTTTGTTTTTTTATTTTACCCCTCGAAGAGTCTATGAACATGTCAAGAATCCTTTTGAATCTCCTTGTCATTATAGTAGATGCCCCTCCTAAAAACAAAAGTATCATATGAAAATTATGAATGATTTTTACTATTTTCTCCTCTTACAATCTTAATTCCAAGGATATTAGCAGATCTTCTTTCAACTACCAATTTTTTACTCAAGGACTTAGCCATTAAGATATAAAACAACAGAGATAAGGGACAACCTTGCCTGAGACCTCTACTCCATTTGAAAATTTTGTTGGCCTACCATTAACTAATGGGGCTATCCAAGAATTGAAAATACATGATGACACCCACCGGATAAAAGATGAACACAAAGAAAATTTAAGAAGGGCATCGAAAAGAAAGGAATGCCAAACTCTGTCGAAATAATTTGCCATATCTATTTTTGTAATCATACTTTTGTCCTTATTGGCTCAACTAATGTGAATAACTTCTTGGACTAATATGATATTGTCCACAATCCTTTGATCTATGCCCATTTCCATTGTATCTTGTAACAAATTCATTTGTTCCTTCCAGGGATAATTTTAAGGATGGAAATTTATATCAGAATGTAGAAACCTTGACAAATCTTACTTGTCTTTAATATGAAAACTATAAACTTGGACTAATATGATATTGTCCACAATCCTTTGATCTATGCTCATTTCCATTGTATCTTGTAACAAATTCATTTGTTCCTTCGAGGGATAATTTTAAGGATGGAAATTTATCTCAGAATGTAGAAACCTCGACAAATCTTACTAGTCTTTAATATGCAAACTATAAAATGTTTGGCGATATTTTTTTATAAAAATATTCAAATTTCTAAGTATTTTATATATTTTCTATAACTTTTTTGTTATTTTTAAGGTAAAATAATTTTATTTTATAGAATTTGGGAAAAAAACTTTTATAAAAAATGGAAATGGAAAATCGTTTTTTTTTGGCAAAAACATGACAAATTATCCCATGGGTGATATATAGCCCCTAATATTTTCCCCGGTTCCTTCAACTCCTTTTCTTCTTGATTTGGGGAAAAATAATTGTTCTTATCCCATTCCTTTAATGTTGTCTTGACTACTTTAATCTTATGTTCCTATATATAGATAGTGGATCCTATTATCTATTTGTTCAATTCATGGGAGATTATGTCTGCATCTTCTTTATTTTGCAGCCATAATAGATTAAAATTGAACAAAATTGGTCCATAATTTGGAGTTTCTTCAATCTGCAACAGAATATGCAGATGATCTGAAGCCACCCCAAAATCCTGGATGTGATAGAATGATTGGTTAAGAGCAAATTGCTTTGGATAAGAAAGTGATCTAGACAAGCAACTATATATCCTAGGCATATCCTCCTATTCGACCATGTGAATATGCCTCTAATTGGTTCAATTTCAACGATATCCCAAATGGATATTAGTTCCTCCATCTTCTCTTTGAAGGGGTTCCTTGTTAGAGATTAATGTTGAAATGCTACACTTAGGCAATTGTTAGAAGAGATTTTTATTGTACGCTAGAATAGTGTTTGGGTGGTTTTCAGATCCACATATTCAGGAGACTATTAGGGGCTATCCTAGCCTATATAATTGTAAGCAATTTATCAAATTGCGACATAGATAATGTGAGCGTAGACTCACTTGTGATGTGCCCTTGTGGCCTCACTGTTATTGAGATTTATCTTTCTCAGTTTTTTATTTTCCTTACAACACTTCCCCCTCTTTTTTCTCTATGATTTAACATGACATTAAAATCTCCAACAACTATGTTGTTTTGGGAGTATTAAAAATCCCTAAGCTTGATGAGCGACTCCCAACATTCCTCTTTTTTTTTTATTTTGCATGTAGACATTTACAATATTAATTTTCAACCTTTTCTAGTGATGAGTTAAACTTGTTAAAATTTGATGTTATGCTTGATGAAAGGAATCAAGTTGAAAAACGAGTCTATTACAAATAGTACAAAATCCTCCAAATGCACATCATGAACTAATTGTTATTGCTTTGTTAATTTCCATTGTGCTTTGCATAATCATATTGCTTCTTTCTTTTCTAATTGTGTCTCTTGGACAAGGAGGATAGATGGTTTTTTTTGTTTGATGAGATCTCTCAGTGGATATGATTTTTTCATACTACCCATACCTATACAATTCCAGGGAACATTATGCATTACTTACATGTATTTTTTAGTCCATCCCCATGGGTTGGGTGTGAAGATCCAAGGTTCTTTGGGATTCTTAGTCCAGATCCAAGAGATCTCTTTGTAGTTGATTGTGTACCTAGTTCTTTTTCTTTGTTTTCTATGTCTTCTCACTTTTCCTTGGTGGGTTTTCTTCCCTCTTTCTTTGACTGCTAGTCCTCAAACCCTACTTCTTCTTTTATTTCCTCTCCAACCTATTTCTATCTCTTATTTTGTGTTACCATACTTGAAGAAAATTGTGCTTGATCATGCCTTTGATCATTTTCTTCTAGATACTCTGAAACTTTTCCTTCCTCATTTGGGAGTAATCCTATCTCTTCCAAAATATATATTTGAGGGGATGAGAATGTAGAATCTTTTTTAAATGCTACCAAAACTTCTAAATATGTCAAGGGTGAGCCAAAACTTCATACATGTTTGTTGTAGCTCCTAACCCTTCTTTTGTGGGATGCACCATTGTCTTGTGTTCCACTGTACGAGTCATGTCTTGATTGGATCCTAGAGGTTCTGATGGCCCAGGGAGCGCCATACTTTCTTTAGGGCTAGCTGAATGTGAAACGTGTTTAACAACCTTCTTCCTTTTGTTTATTTTCCATTGTTCTTCATTTTCTTAATCAAAATGTTGGACCTGTTGATTGTTTTTGAAATATTTGAAAAAATGACCATATTCATGGCACATTTTGCACTTGAAAGATAACTACTCGTAACTGAATGTTTGTAAATGAGTTTCTACGCATATTATGGCACAAGAAAACATATGGTCTTTTGGTTAATATTTGTCTATATCATCGACCTATTGAATTCTCAATATTTTTCATATTATCTTCATTCCAACAATGTAGTGGGAGGTGGGGTAAACGAACTGAGACATGGACAATTGTAGGGATGTCCTGATCAGTGTTAAAATCACGCATCCAACTATTGAAATACATTCCTCTGGTGCCAAAGAAATACAACTCGCTCCTAAAATTAATCAATCACTCCTCCCAAGGTAAAAGACTAAGGCTTTTGTAGAAAGGTTCAAGCTCGTACCTAGCTTCCTTATGTCAAAGGGAAAATGAAAAAAAAGGCATTTGGTGAGAGGTTGAAGGTTATAGGTTCAAGGCAAAAGAAAAAAGGTGAGTGTTTAAAGGGTTCTGTCAAAAGGGTAAGGAAAAAAGGTAAAGGTTACAGGCTGAAGGCCCTTCCCTTGGTTACAGGCTTGAAGGCTCCAGGTGAACTGGTGTTTCCAGACTCACTGTGCGAATTTGGGTTGGTTTCAAGGCTGGATAACAGTTATTTCGTTGCCAAGCATTGATGCCTATTAGTGTGCTAGTCCTTTCCTTATGGACCCAATACACCCACCGCTATCAGTTCATACACACATTAAGCCTTTCTGGAACCAATTCTAAAGACTCATCTGCTTGCATTGATTTATGGGATCGCATTGTGTTTCAGGTTAGGCAGGCCAACGGGTGAATAGTCCACGTAGTTTAGGTGGTGGGTCACCAATTAGGATAGGAGTCTTTGTTTGATAAGCTCTGGTTTTTCCCTATAGAGTGGGCAGTCTTGGCTTGACCTACAAAGTGGTGGGCAATCTTGTTTCCTCCCAAAGCATGTGAGCATTCTGGCAGACAAACAACCAACGTAGTGTTAGGTTAGGCGGTTCAACGGATGGATGGACAGACGGACAAAAGCCAACGAACGTATAGTGTCATGAGGTGCACCAATAGAGAAAAGAAGGGTTCTTATCTGCTTGTTTCTTTATTTAGCTTATGGCCGGGATCACTTGCCAGAGGTTCTGTATGCTAAGGTGCCCCACGAAAGAAAAAAGTATATTACTCTTGTTTCTCGTCGATTGAAGTGACCAGAGGTGTTGTATGCAAAGGTGTAACGAGAGAGAGAGTATATTATGTTCGCTTCCCAGTATATGTCGCCAGAGGTGTTGTATGCAAAGGTGTACTGAGAGAGGTTTCTTATTTGCTCCTTCTCAGTTTCAGTGATCAGAGGTGTAATTTTGGAAATTTTGTAGAGTTTTTCGGTTCAATCCCCAGTGCGCTTTATGTCCGCATTACCCTTTCAGTCCACCTCCCAGTACGCCTTCCCTTTATTACGTTCTATATGCATTACCCATTACCCTTTCACTAAAGTATTTTTCTCTGTGTTGCTGGGTAAACTTCATAAACAACTGGAAAAGGTAAAGGCGGCTAAAACTGGTAATTTCAAGAGTGAAAGATGGCCTTATATAGAGTAGCTGGTTCATTCCCCCATGACGAAGGAGGCCTTTAAGTGGTGATTTCAAGAGTGAAAAGGTGGCCTTTGCAGGATGGAAAGCTGTTCAACAGTAGTATCACCATTCAATCTAACCTCTTATGTGATCGATTACACCTATCAGCATCATGTTGCAACTAGTACTCTTATTGTACTGCTTCCCACATTATACATAGCAATGAGTTAGTTTTGACTATTCTATTAATTTGGTTGACTTTAAAATTTTTGTAAAGAATTTAATGTATAAGATAAGAAACTTAAAATTTTATTTTTTAATGTGTAAAAAAACTGCGTTTTCTTACATTTCATTGGCTGATAACTTTATAGTGTTATTGCAGCCTTCACTTATTTCGAGGTTTCAATCACTTATTTCAAAGTTTCCAGCAGTAGAGTATAATACTCAAGTTGTGGAGTATAGTAAGCAGCCTTTACCTTGACTAAGGCTACTCATACTGCCTCCTTAAGAGGCCCTTGTTCAATTAGTACTCTATATTCAAACACCTATCTATTCACGTTTATTACTCTATTACTATTACCACTATTTAGTACTATTGAGTTTGATTTGATACATGAAGCTAAGTACAAGGATCCTAACACACTAGTAATTATGGATAAATAGTGGATAGAGTTGACTGTATTTTATGTACTTAACTCTATTTAGACTAGTTAGGTTGGTTAAGCATGATGTTCTAGTTAACCTTCTATGTTCATTCCCTTGTAGAAATAGCTAGTATATCGGTTACCTTTGATCACCATTGTTCACTCAGTAACCTCATACTGCTACCCGGTTCAAGAAAGTGTATATGTTAGTAATAACTCAGATTACACATGGTATTGAATCATACGAGTTATGTATTACTATGAGACCCATCAAGCTAGTAATGTAATCATACTAGTTCTATACAGCTTAATTGTAAATTCTAACCTTGTACAATATCTACTGCA
>SNQJ01S0042540.1:0-25667 GCA_010110895.2 Picea sitchensis
TGAAACAAATGAAAATGTTAAATTCAAAAAATTAATGTAAACAAATACCTGGAACAATCATTGCCAACATTATGTGCTCCCTCTTTATTGACATCCAAGGAGGAATTTTATTGTTGATAAAAAAAATAGGCCACACTGAGTAAATAGACCTAAGCTCTCTGAATGGATTAACACCGTCAGATGCCAATGAAAGCCTAACATTACGAGGTTCATCTTTGAAATCTGCCCATTTTTCCTCAATTTCCCTAAATGCAGAACCATTGGCAGGAATTCGAAGAACACCATCTCCACTTTTGTCACGTGCATGATAATCCATAAATTGTGCTACGATTTCACACCTGAACAATCGCTGCAAACGTGGAATTATGGGAATATGACGAAGAACCTTTTGAGGCACCCTTTTTGTTACTTGATCGGTTCAATATCTGCTGATAAGACATTGCGAACATTCATTTTTCGAAGCATGTTGTCCATAGTATATAATATATTCATTAGGACATGCATCTATAGTTTTATAATCCATTCCAATGTCTTTCATAATGGCATTCAAACCTTGATATGTGCGAGGTAAAATATTTGACGATGGTAACAAAAATTCACCTAACAATATGCAATATAACAAAAAACTAGTTAATGTAAGAATATTAATCGCTAAAAATTGCATTCTTATATTACACATTAATTAACACTAAAAAAAATAGAAAAAATCAACATTTATGTATAATATGAGATGAAACATATTACATACCTTAGTATCTGTGTCATACAAGTGTTCGGAAAATTATTCATAACCTTTAAGTTCAATAGAAACAATGTAGCGAAGAGAATATTTTCTCTTGATCCTTCATAAAGTCGTTTATTTGCCTTTTCTAATAGAGGTTCATCATAAATACCAACATTTTCCCCATCCTCATCTGGCTACGAAAACAAATATTGGATCATTTGATTCTTCCCATCATCTTCTTCCATGGGATCATTAACTTGATTTGCCCCATCACCTTCTTCCATGAGATCCTCATTTGCTTGGTCATGATGATGTTCTTTAGCTTGTACAACATCATTTCTACTAATACTTGGTGCAATATTCTGCGGAAAGTTAGAGAGAAACTCTAACTTTATAATTACAAATGATCATGCAAAATTAGTGCATACTATAACAAACATTCAATCTGCCATCAATGTTCCCATGGGACGATATTCATTCGATCTGCCATCAATGTTCCCATATTTCCTACAATGTTTTGTAGTTGTTGCTATTAAAATTATTACGGGACGTTTGAGGCAACATTTTTTACAAGGGAAATAACATCTACCATCACCCTTTTCACCTGCTTTACTTTTTTCCCCACCTCTAACAACATTCTGCGACATTCTTCCGCACAAAAATACCCTTTCGGAACCGTCGTTGTTATAGAAAGATTGTCGCAACATCTTTAAATCATCAAATATTTATAGTCCAATTTTAGGTCACTATCATCGCAATTGCGACGAACGTGACCTAAAAATATTTATTTTTTTACCTATTTATTTTAGGTCATTTTTAACGGTCAATTTTAAGGTTAGGTAAGCCGTCTCTCTTGTGACAGACAAACTACATTCGTCTCTCTTGTGATGAAAAATGACCATAATAATTTAGTCAAACTAAATGCGTCGAGATAGCGACAAATATGGGGTGGATTTAGAAAAATTGAACTTTTTCTCTTCCATGTTGCAACGAAAGAGTACTTTCGTCACAAGTGGTCGTCGCAAATTTTTCAATATGTAGTAGTGTAAGTGTATATCAAAAAATTCAATGTTTAACTAAGAGAATATATAAATAATGTGCAAGTATACGAAACATGATAGAAATTTAAGAGTCTCAACACTGAACAAAAGAGAGGATGTCAATGATTTCTAGTGCTCATGTTGGCTACTAAGGGTGAGGCCTTCAAAGGCATACATGATCCTATGGAAGACATGGAATGGAATGATCATCCCTCCCTCAAATATTAACTTATTATTTACTCTCCATATAAAAATACATGCAATGTAGGCACAAAAAGTGGGAGTGAAAAATCAACAACCCAATCAATATTTAAAGAAGAGAGAGAAAGAACTAAGTGTCTATCAAAAAATTGAATGTTTAAATAAAAGAAGATATAAATAAGGTGCAAGTACAAGAAATATGCTAGAAATTTAAGATTCTCAAAACTGAACAAAAGACAGGATGTCAAGGCTTTCTAGTGCTCACATTGGCTACTAAGGGTGAGATCTTCAAAGGCATACATAATGGTGAAAGGCTCTCTCAAGGGTAGGAGCTTGAGAGAGCCTTTCACAATTAACCATAAGCCTTCCATTTACCTTTCAACAAAAGAATTTTACCTTTATACTTTCAACTTAAGCCATTTGCCTTTATCCTTTAGCCCCTCACCTCTCACAAAACAACACCTCACCTCACCTAAGAACTAGAAATCAGAACCACCAGAATTACCCTCACAAGCATCGAATCACCCACCCCATGAAAACAAGTTGGTCAATTTCTAACGAAGTGAAGAGTGATGGTAGTTTTCAATTGACAGATGTGTAAGATATAGTAACACCAGATGTGTCAAACCAAATTCATCATCCACATAAATATCTAGGATTTGCAAATGTAAATGTCCAGAAAGGAGTAGATCCCAATGAAAAAAGAGAAAATACAAACAGACATCTAGGGTTTGCAAAAATAAATCTATTTACATGTGACTTCGTTGAAGAAGGCCCCTACAAATTCAAATTATTACTTTGTCTTTTGACCAGTCTCCACGTCCTCTCCACATCATTTTTATTCTCCATGGAAGCTTCTTATATACCTATACAACCTCCAATGCTCAAATTAACTAAAACCCCTCTCCACTAGTCAGATCCAAGCTCCAATGGTCCAATTAACTAAAACCCCTCTCCTCTGGTCGACTCCAGCTCCAATTCATACCTCATGGACTCCAATATTGCTCATGGGCTCCAATATTGGTCAGGCCAAAAACCCCAATTACACCTCCCTCTACCCCATCAAATATTTAGCATTGCACCCACTCCCTTTGTGCAATATTGGTCAGGACGAAAACCCCAAATACACCTCCCTTTTCCCTGTTGAATACTTACCATCGCACCCACTCCCTATGTGCCTAAGAACTAGTTGTATATTACCTGAAACCCCAATACAACCTTCGATGCTCGAATTAACTAAAACCCCTCTCCTTTGGTCGGATCCAAGCTCCAATGGTCCAATTAACTAAAACCCCTCTCCTCTAGACGAATTTGGCTCCAATTCAGACCTCATCAACTTTAATACTGCTCACAGTCTCCAATATTGGTCAGGCCGGAAACCCCAATTACACCTCCCTCTGCCCCGTCAAATATTTAACACTGCATCCACTGCCTCTGCACAATATTGGTCAAGCCGGAAACCCCAAATACACCTCCCTCTGCCTCATCGAATACTCACCACTGCACCCACTCCCTCTGCACCCATGGACTAGCTGTATATTACCTGAAACCCCAAACACACCTCCCTTTGCCCCGTCAAATATTTACCACTGCACCCATGCCCTCTACACCCATGGACTAGATGTATAATTACCTGAAGTGCATCTTATTCTCCCACCTTCTCTACACCCTCGTCAAATTATGAAGAGCACTATATTCTCCCACCTTCTACGACCTCGTCAAATTATGAATGCGATCAATACCCTATTCTCCCACCGCTTCAAAGAGTAGTACGAATACATTAATTGTCCACATTTGTGATATGTCGTGAAAGTATGCCATGAAATGAGTGAAATGATAACAAGAATTATTATAAAAACATTATTATAATATTATAATATTACAAAATATGATATATTTTTCATAACCATTGATTAATATATTTTAAATCATCGACATAGCTATAGTGTATATAAACTTTATAAATTATATTGTGTGACTAATATTTTTTTAGTTGTGTTTACTCAACAATCAAATTAGTCATTTATTTAGTCGTTGTTATTTGTGTGACTAATTATTTAGATTTGTTTTTTTCCCGACAATCAAATTATTCATCTATTTAGTCATTTGTAACTGTGTTACAAACAAATAGTAGAATTTAGTCATTTTTTCATGTTGTGACTAAAATTTTTAGTCACATAGTCATTTATTTGCCAAATTCTACTAGTGAAAGCAATTTCTAGGAATGAAGTGTCAATGAGTCCATCCTATGTCCTCTATATGTTTGTTGACAAAAGGATTCATGATAGCATGAGTTGAAATACCATTTATAACATTGATCTAGTCCTAGTTACTTGGTTGAAAAAAGAGAAAGAGCACATAGTCATACTTCCTTGTAGATGGTGAAGAGGCTATCTTACCATCGAATGTTTTATTTTCCTCTTGGAAATTATGTCAAGCAACGAGTAATGAACACTCTTTCGAGACACAGAGTCGAATCAACACACTATTTGAGTTAGAGGTGAAGATACAAAAGACTTAGAATAAGTCTTTAGCTTGTCAAAAGATTGGAAAAAATTGATTTATGTGTGCATCTAGCAACAAAGACATTCAGTTTTCCAATCTTGTTCTAAAGTGGGATGAAGCATTTGATTCAAAAGGAAAATGCATGAATTTCAACAACTTTGGTTAGAATATTTTCAAGTGGTTGAGAAGATTCGCATGGACACATAGCGATTACAAGATATAGAGGGATGGTTGGATATACTTCTTCTCAATGGTCAATTACTAAAGTGGTATTTTCAATTATTCTACCCTTAAAGAGGTAAACTTGTACATAGTAGTTTTATTTCCATCATTGCCTATTGTTTTCAATTATGAAAATTTGTTTTCAGTTCTTCTAATTGCATTTTTATTTTCAATTATGAATATTTTTTTCTATATTATCATGTTTTTTTGTTTCAATATTTTCCTTATTCTTTCAATTTTGAATTTTTTTATTTAGTTTTTCTTGAAATTTTCTTTTCAGAGATGGAGTTCTTTTCTAGACTAGTATGCTCTATTTTTATTTTTCTTCTTTTCTTTTAGATTTCATTCATATGAAAGTTGGATTCATTAGTGCATAAATGTCATTGTTTCCTTCTTTTAACCCTTTGCATTCAATATCACTTGGAGCAGGAAGGTTGAAGCCAAGAAAACTTCACATGTTATCTATGGGCTATGGTATAGAAGCAAGAAAACTTGGAATCAAAATAATGATATTGTGAGGAGAATGAAAAATAGTGGTTGGATCTAGGACATTCCAAGTGATTAAAACTTTGATGGTATCACAACCAATTTTGGTTGACAAGTTATCTTACCAAGAGAATCCATCTACTACATTAAAAATAAGTTGGTCATGTAATTGATGAAAGGTAAAAAATTTAGGACTCACAAAATACAAAGGAAATACTTAATACTCAGGTGTACCAAGATAATAATGCATCCCAATAATAGCTAGTCAACTCCATCAACTTGTAAAGAGTTATTGATTTCATTGCCCATCGATTGCCAAAGAAATATATAAAAGACAATGGATTGGGAAAGGGGGCATTGCAACTTAAAGGGGAATTGTAGATATCTCCACTAGATCAATGTCTATGATGTTAGAGTGACTCCATCAAGGCTATAACCACTCACCAATTGTGAAGGAACACCGATGGATATTAAAAATCATAGGAAAATATCTTAGCCTTGATTCAAATAACCCCTATGATCGTGACCGAAGCCAAGATATTTGATTCACAATACAAGGAAAATTAACTTCATCATTCATTATTCTAGTAGGGTTTATGAGTTGACCAAATCGATCCACTAGAAGAACTATTGATACCCTTGCAAGGGATAGTTTTGTAGGGACTTGCTTCACACAAAACTCAAATTTCCACAAGAAGCAAGTAAACTTTCCCTACTTCTTATATTATAGCTTAAAGGTTTCATACAGAGACAAAGGGATTTACCCAATGTGTTTCCATTCATTAAGGCCTCAACCCACCTCAAGTCACCAAAATTGGGGACCCCTTTTATTTTTTTAATTTGGCATTAATCTCTATCTTCAAAACAATTTTCGATTCATCTTACCTTCATGATGTCCTTAACTTTTCCTTGATGATGATGAAGCATGATGATAGTTTCATTTTTTCTTGTGAATATATGTAAGCTTACAATTTTGAGCCATTTTCAAGTCCATTTGACTACATATGCATGTAACTAATTGATCATCAATTATTATTCTATGAATCCAACCCAAGCATGATTTTACTCTAATTGCATGCTTGCTTACATAATTCTTATGCATGTTGATTTTTAGGCTCACACACATTTACAATCAATAGATTAATTATGTAATTTTGAGACTAGATGAAAATTTTGCTACTACATTTTAGGCCTTTAGGAGAAATTGTTTTCCATTACTAAAAGTGGGAATTAGGAACGGTTTGGGAAAATTGCCTCCAAAAACACCAATGTTAAAAGTTAGTTGTTTTAAGAAATTTATAAGAAGAGTTTTGAACTACCCTTAAAAGCGCATTTGGGGGGTAAAGTTGTGGGGGGGGGTTGTTGCTTCATCCCCAAAATAATTTGGGGGCATTTTTTAACCTTCTCCAAAAAGGTAACTATTAGAGGCAGTTTTAATAAACCGACATCGTAGAAAAGGTAACTATTAGACATAGTTGTAAATAAAATTCCCTCACAGAAAATAACAAGGTTGGTTTGAACCCTTTAAGAGAAACATACAATGGTAGTTGTAAACCCCCTTGATCTAAACTTATGGGGGGAATTTGGAACCCTCATCATAGCAACTTACGTGGGAAGTTTGGAACTTACCTCTTAGCATCTTATGGGAGAGATGTGAAACCTCCCTCATAGAAATGTATGGGGGTAGTTTGAGACCCCCCCTCATATAAAATGTACAGTGATGGTTCAACCACCCTCCCAAAAGGAATATTTAGGGTTAGTTCAAAAATATTCTTAAACCACCATTAAAAGGTCTTTTTTTTAGCACTGGTTGTTTTGGAGGAACGTTTTCCCAAACCGCACCTGATTCCATTTTTAGTGACTTGAAAAAAAATGCCCATAAAAGTTTCTTTGGGGATAGTTCAAAACCACCACTAAAACCTTATAGGGTCTATAAAAAAATAGTGTATAGGGAACCTAGACACTATCTTGAGTGCCAATTGTCTATCTCACTGTATAATTCACAAAGATTTCAAACCATCTCTTTCTAGAGTCTATATAAAGTTTTTAGCTTCTTCAACACTCTTAATGCATTCATTAACATGATTAGGACTGAAGGATCTAAATCAATCATCATTTTGGGTATATCGAGCTTAATTTCCAATACACTTCTTCCATTCAATATTAATTTATAGGGGAAAATTACAAAGAGATTCATTGCCTACATTATGTTTTCCAAGCATGTCACAAACCAAACTATCCCCTATGTTTGGAAATCTAATTGTCACTTGGTTAAATATATTAAATATAGGCACAACATCAAGATTCAACTCCCTTATCACATGTCTAAAGTGTAACACTGCCTCACATTCTATGTGCCTACTACATCCAAGGGATTCCCCTTCCACATACTCATTTTTATTTATTTCCATAGAAAATCCTATGATATCCTTGCTTAGAATGTTATGGTCTAATAATAAACTCAAGGATTTAGTACTCAATGAAACCACTACATAACTTGCATGATCATGTATGCAATATGATATTGAATCCTTTCCAGGGAAACTGGCAGATAATGGACTGCTATTCTATCACTTGCTAGAATTCTTTCTTTTCTCTTCCCTTGTTAAGGGGACTAATTTATCAATAGTGCCAGTAATAATTGGCTCCATACAATAACAATATTTGTAACCATTGATTGAAGAGTGCAATCATGATTCCTCAACCAACCTTATAGAGGTAGAGGTTGAATTTTCCATGACATCTACTTCAAATAATATATGTGTACTTTCATTTACATTTGTAGATAAGGGTGATGAGGCTTTCATAACTACTTTGGAAAATTCCCCATGCTTACATTGTAAATGACTTCTTTGTCCAATGCCTAATTACAGGGACTAGATACACCATGGCTTGATCCAAAAATTTCATCATTATTCTTTAGCTCTGTAACAACAAGTTGTTTTCACAGTATCAATCCTTAGATTCCTATAGTTTTTTTCCATGGCATCAAACTTTAGATTCCTATGGTATGGGAGTGATTGGACATGTTATGAGTGAACCAAGATGGTGGGCCTTTAATGAGGTAGGAATATACTTAGTATACACTTCCCCTATTCTAACATTAATATGACCATGGACTAGTTACCTTTCCTTGCATATGCAAATTAAGAATGAAGGGGCTCAATGTTTAGAACGTATTGAGGGAAGCATCAAATTTATTGTAGTGTCACCCCTTGGAAAAAAATATTTCGAAAATTGTGTGCACACTTTCCTTAAAATTGAAACTAATACCTACTCCCCCTTGTTCTCAATAGATTCTCTGGAATTATCTTCACAGTGTTAGATGTGCCATGGACAAAGGTGGCATCAACTTATACATAGGTTTTGTTTACAAGGTTAGAAAGTGTGCCTAATAATTTTCTATCAAATAAAGTTAAAATTATTATCAATATATAATGAAATATATATTTATTATTGTTGAAATTAGTGTAGTTTCAAGAGCCATTCTTCGGAGGATAGCTAAGACCCTAGTTGAGATCTAGGGCCCCCAATGCACTCTTGGGGTTTCTTGGTTTGGGACCAAGTAGTAAGAGCCATGGAAACAGACCCTAGTGAGGGCCCCCATTATATTGTTGGGGTTCTGGTCAAGGACCAAGCAGTAAGTCCCTAGATATGTTCTAGGGCCCCTGGATGTGGTCCAGGGAATCCTTGCTCGGTTCTTGGATTGATCCTTGGATGTGTTCCTTGGTGGTTGATGATGTAAGTCCCTAGATGTGTTTTAGGGCCCCTAAATGTGTTTCAGGGAATCCTTGTTTAAACGATTAGGTTGATCCTTGGTCTTGTACCTTGGTGGATGAAATGCCCTAGATATGTTATAGGGCACCCAAATGTGTTCTGGGGTACCCTGGTCTTGGACCAGGTAGTTCTTGGTTGTGTACCAAGATGTGATGATTTGTGATGTTCTTCCTCTCTCTCGGGATGGTCCATGAGACCTAGGAGCAACCACGAATATGGGCATGACCACATCATGTATGTTTCCCCTTATCATGTAGTGATGATAAAAGTTTATAAGCGATTATGAGACTTATGTGGACATGTCTTACCATTGAAAAGGACCCCCTTGACTTTGTCTTTTTCCCCCCTCTTTCTTGATCTTGTTTCCTTTCTTGCTTAATGTTGTGTTGGGGTTTTATAAGTCACTTTGACTTAATTGACTTTTAAATTAATATTTTTATTAATTAAAAATATTAATTAATTATTAATTTATTATTATTATTATTAGGGTTTGACTTAATCCTAAAGATAGGGTTAAATATAAAACCCTAACCTACCCACCTAAGATATAAATAAGAGCCTACCCCTCTCTCAATAATATACACTCTCTTCATTCTTCCTATCTCTATTGTTGATGCAAATACCTCAGTTTTTTCTTCCTTGGTGATGGTACGACTTCTCTTGTAGACTTTCTCTTTCAGATCTGAATTTTTGTTTTTGGACACTTGTTCTAGTGGCCGGGGGTTTTAGATCTATCCTACCTGCTGGTTGAGAGGTTTTGCACCTCTCTTTTACTGTTGTGTCTTATGTGACCTCTTCCCTTGACTGTCCAAAGAGCCACATACTGTTCCATGGTTGTTTAAAAGTGTTGTGGCCCTACTTCTGAGATCACATAAGGATGCCACTGCATGTGATAAAGATTCAATGGCCTTGATGCCACTTTGTTATGGGTGTCTCTTGCATGTCAGTTTAAGTGGCCTCTCCTCCTTGTTTGTTGAAGCTCCTTGCTACCTCATTTTACCGGTGCTTTCCTTCTTTAAGGGTTTCTACTCATTGTCCCAGTTGTTGATACCTTCTTTGGCTTGAAGGTGTTTTTGATGTTGTAGCATATTACAGCTTAGTTTTGGACAACTTATCTTGAGTGTTTGCTTCAGCTCTAGTTATGGTCTTTTTCTTGGCAAGAACTTCCCACCTAATATCATAGAAGATCAAAACCCTTGAGGTTTGATCCATGAACATAAGCTAATTTCTGAGCATATTAAAGGGGACAACATCTACATGTGACAGGTACATTTTTCATTAGCTAGAGGTAAGTTAAAGTTTCATTTTGTTTATTATCTACATTCAGAAATTTTTGTTTCCACATGTTCAGATCTAACTGTCTATATTTAGTTTGCTTCAGTTAAATGTTTTAAATGTTGATCTATATTTGTTAAGTGAACAATTTTTTTAAAAGATATCATTGTTTTCTATTTTTCTTAAAAATCTAACATGGAATTAGAGCATAGGGCATGAAAAGAGCTCATTAGTGGAAAACTCTTGAGCCTGCGTAGATCCACATCTAAAGAATTGTTTTTGTAGATCAAAAGTAAACTTGTTTTATCTTGTTTACAATATGAATCCATCATTAGACTCTAGAACCCAACATGTTATAAGACTGAGGCAATTCAAGTACAGATCTAAGGAAAGATCTTTGTAGTGAAAAGGAGACTGATTTCAAACTTGACCTATTGCAGAAAGAAAATTGAGTTTGAAAGGAAGTAATGGTATGTTTTATACACATTTTTTTAGGCAAGTTGAGCATTACCTTAAGACCATGTTTTAAATATGGATGATGATTTTTTTTACACTGAAGAAATATTGAAATCTCCTCATCTCATATGTGCCTGAACTTGAAGTGATATCTCTTATGTGGAAGAGAAAAATATGTCTAGCCTCCATCTCCTCAACAAACTCAAATTTACTTAGTTTGAAAAGAAAAAGACAGTTTGAAAATTATAGTGGTTGATTGCATGAGAAGTAATTTAAAAGTCTATTGATTACTTAAAGAGTACAAAGTCATCAGTTTTCTGAACCTACTGAAAGCATTGATCAAGTAGTACAATTCTCTTCTTTTGTTGAGAACACCTAATGAAATCCTTCAAGAAGAAAATCAAGTTAAATTAACCTAGTATGATGGTTTTCCCCATAGGATTTTTCCAGGGTCTTGTTGACCAAAAACACAAGTGTAAAATCTGTGGTTTGCATTGTTTTATTTCAACATTTTAAAGTGTAAATATCTAGAGGTGTATTTTCTATTTTGAAGTAGTTGAATGTGCTAACCATGGAAAACAAAACTTCCTAGTTAAATCTTTCAATAAACAACTTCAAAAGAGAAGTGAATCATCCCTAAAAAGCAGTCCTAAAACAACATTTTATCAGACTTGTTAGCAGCCTTCAAACAACAGCTAGAACATATTTGTTTTCTGCCAGAAAAAGAACAGAAAAATAGGTATGTTAGTGACCATGTAACAGTCCCTATGATAGATATGTAGAAGACTTAAAGGAACCTCAAAATTCTTCATTGTTGAGGTTAAACAACCATTAATTTATATGGTGGTGAGTCAACTTTGGGCTGAGTGGACACATGCAGATTCAAAGAAGGGAACCTTGGTGCACAAATTGTGTTTTGATGAGAATTGATGGAGAAAGAAATATTCCTTGCTCAATTTCATGACCCTTTCATTTAAGCTCCTCCGATGTGCAAACACAGACAAGCCTCGTATCAAGCATTTATTAGTTTTCTTGAAACGTAATTTGGATTTATTTTATCAAGACAATATAATCATATTTAGAATATTCTTGTTACTATTGATATAATCCTTATTGGTCAGTTGATCTCTAAGAAGGTTCAGATAATATTTTGGAGCTTAAGCCTATGGTGTTCTATCATCACATGCTCCTCCACCGACTTACTGATATTTTTGACTTAATGCATGAATCTGTTGAAAAAGAGAATTATTATCATCTTTGAACGATGCCAAGGTTCACCTTGGTGAGTAATATCTTGAAGTGGAAATTTGGAGAAACTCAAAGTCCAGGTGTGTTTCATTTGAATTTAATCACTAAATTTAAAATAAGTATGTGACTACTAAAGACAACAAGAAGAGTTTTGATTCTCTTGTTGTCAGAATCTCAATTATTTTTTGGTTACATGATCAAGGAAGTTGTGATCTCAGCATATACTTGTTGATATAATCTAGGTTTGAAAACTCAGCAGTATGATGGACTATTACCCCCGATATGAGAGTCCAACAAGTTATCATGATAGTTGGGGTATTTCTCCCTCATTTTGGGAACCCAACATATATCCTTTTTTAGTCAGGAGTCTTGAGATTGTATTTGAGCCATTGTCCTTGGTACGGGAGCTCAATAAGGTTATACATGTTATATGTTGTATGTATCTTGCAGTTTTCCAAAGAAAAGACTTGGTTAGTGGATAGTAAGGTCACATGACAGAAGCATAATCTGGTAAAAGTATGACTCATCTTTTAATATTAAACTTGATACCGACACCAAGTACATATTGAAGAGATACGACACCATATCAAAGTCAAAGAATCTTGTAGGTTCAGAGGGAGCCAGTTTGCACATGCAGAGAGGCATACATATTATGAGACTCAGAGGGAGTAGTCCTAGTATGTGAGTTAGGCCATGACATGTAGTTGGAAATGTTGAATAAATTCAAAGCTAGAAGGAATTGACTATGATGATATCTCTAATCATGTTACTAGGTATACTTCCATCACAATCATTATATCTCTTGTTGCATTTTTTGGTTGGAAACTTCACCAGATGAATGTTAATATTTTTTTTCTTAACGGTGAAGTTGAGAAAGAGGTTTACATCGAGTAGTTTGGGGATTTCATGATCCATGGGAAAGAATAGCATGCCTGCAAGATAAATAAATCCTTGTATGGATTGAAACAAGCTCCAAGAACTCGGTATGGAAGAATTGATAGTTTTCTTCAAAGTCTTGGGTTCACCAAGAGTATAGCAGATCCCAATCTTTATATAAAGATTGTATAGTATAATATTGCTATATTAGTAATATATGTGAATGATTTGTTCCTTATAGAAGAGGAACATTTAATAGCTCAGACTAAGAGGGATTTTTCAGCAGAATTTGAAATGGAAGACTTGGGTCTTATGCATTACTTTCTTGGATTAGAGGTGTGGCAGAAACATGGTGAGATATTTCTTTCACAAGCAAGTATGCAATTGAGTTGATTTTCATATTTGGCATGTTGAACTATAAGTCCATGACCAAACCTATGATTTCTAACCTAAAGAAGCTACTTGATCAAGCTACAGGCTTAGATCCAGAAGACCCCACCATTTATCGTCAGATCATTGGGTCCATAATGTATCTAGTACATACCAGACCAGACATATGTTATGCAGTGAATGCCCTCCACCAGTTCATGTGTGAACCGAAACATATTCTCATATATGTTCAGGGGACTATAACCTATGGGCTTAGATACACCTCCAGCGGAGGTGTAATGCTTCATGGATATACAGATTCAGATTGGATGGGAAGTACAATGGACCAGAAGACTACTTTTGGATATTGCTTCAGTTTGGGTTCAACTATGATCTCTTGGTCCAACAAGAAATAGGCCTCCATAGCCTAGAGTAATGCAGAGGCATAATACATTGTTGCAAGTGCTGCCAGTAGAAAAGCAGTGTGGCTCAGAAAGCTAATCTTAGATTTGTTCAGTGATGAGTTGGAACCCACAGTAATCCACTGTGATAACTAGAGTAGTGTAGAGCTCTGCGTGATTCCTATGTTTTCATGACAAAACAAAACACATTGAGATTGGATATCACTATGTTCGAGGCATAGTGAAGAAGAACATTCTCAATATTCAGTATGTTTTGACGGCGGAACAAACCACATATATTTTGACGAAGCCTTTTTCATTGACAAAGTATGTGTACTTTCGAGACAAGCTTGGTGTTGCTGAGAATGCCTCTCTTGCTGAGAGGGAGTGTTGAAATTAGTGCAGCTACAAGAGCCATTCTACGGAGGATAGCTAAGACCCTATATGAGATCTAGGCCCCCATTGCACTCCTTGGGTTTCTTGGTTTGGGACCAAGCAGTTAGAGCCATGGAAACAGACCCTAGTGAGGGCCCCTAATATGTTGTTGGGGTTCTTGGTCAAGGACCAAGAAGTAAGTCCCTAGATATGTTATAGGGCCCTTGGATGTCTTCTAGGGAAGCCTTGCTTGGTGCTTGGATTGATCATTGGATGTGTTCCTTAGTGGTTGATGATGTAAGTCCCTGGATATGTTTCAGGGAATCCTTGCTTAAACACTTTGGTTGATCCTTGGTCTTGTACCTTGGTGGATGGAAGACCCTAGATATGTTCTAAGGCCCCTATATGTGTTCTGGGGTACCCTGGTCTTAGACCAGGTAGTTCTTGGTTGTGTACTAAGATGTGATGATGTGTGATATTATTCCTCTCTCCCAGGATGGTCCATGAGACCTAGGAGAAGCCATGAATATGGACATGACCACATCATGGATGTTTCCCCTTATGGAGTGATGATACAATTTTATAAGCGATTATGAGACTTATGTGGACATGTCTTGCCATTGAAAAGGACCCCCTTGACTTTGTCTTTTTTAACCCTCTTTCTTGATCTTGTTTCCTTTCTTGTTAATGTTGTGTTGGGGTTTTATAAGTCAC
Source organism: Picea sitchensis (assembly GCA_010110895.2). Lineage (NCBI taxonomy): Eukaryota > Viridiplantae > Streptophyta > Pinopsida > Pinales > Pinaceae > Picea > Picea sitchensis. The sequence goes on from SNQJ01S0042540.1 coordinate 14,670, forward strand.
TTTGACTTAATTGACTTTTAAATTAATATTTTTATTAATTAAAAATATTAATTATTTTTTTTATTTTTTTATTAGGGCTTGACTTAATCCTAAAGATAGGGTTAAAATAGAAAACCCTAACCTACCCACCTAAGTTATAAATAAGATCTTACCCCTCTCTCATTAATATACACTCTCTTCATTCTTCCTATCTCTATTGTTGTTGCGGCTACCTCAGTTTTGTCTTCCTTGGTGATGGTACGACTTCTCGTGTACACTTTCTCTTTCAAATCTGAGTTTTTGTTTTTGGACACTTATTCTAGTGGCTAGGGGTTTCAGATCTGTCCTACTTGCTAGTTGAGAGGTGTCACACTTCTCCTTGACTATTGTGGTTGCCATGACCTCTTCCCTTGACTGTCCAAAGAGCCACAGATTGTTCCTTGGTTGTTTAAAAGTGTTGTGGCCCTACTTATGAGCTCACCTAAGGCTGCCACTGCATGTGTTGAAGGTTCGGTGGCCTTTTTTCCACTTTGTTATGGGTGTCTCTTACCTATCAACTTAAGTTGCCTCTCCTCCTTGTTTTTTGAAGATCCTTGCTACTTCCTTTTACTGGTGCTTTCCCTCTTGAAGGGGTTCTACTTGTTGTCCCAATTGTTAATACCTTATTTGGATTGAAGGTCTTTTTGATGTTGTAGCATATTACAACTTAACTTTGGACAACCTATCTTGAGTGTTTTCTTCAACTCTGGTTATGGTCCTTTTCTTGGCAAGAATTGTCCACCTAATATCATAGAAGATCAAAACCCTTGAGGTTTGATCCATGACCATAAGCTATATTTTGAGCATATTAAAGGGGACAACATCTACATGTGACAGGTACATTTTTCATTGGCTAGAGGTAAGTTAAAGTTTCATTTTTTTTTATTATTGGCATTCAGAAATTTTTGTTTCCACATGTTCATATCTAACTGTCTATATTTAGTTTGCTTTAGTTAAATGTTTTAAATGTTGATCTATATTTATTAAGTGAACATTTTTTTGAAAAGATATCATTGTTTTCTATTTTTCTTAAAAATATAACAATTATGATAGGTTCATTAAAAAAATTTAAACAATAAAAGTCATTTACTCATTCGTCTTTATGTTTTTAAAGTCTAATCAAACTCATTTATTATCAGTGTCCAACCTTATGTACTTGGAAGAAATAAAAGCTTGCAAGTTGTTGTCAATTATGAAACAATGGCAACAATTTTTAGATTGGCATTAAGAGTTTTATTATTAAATTAAGTCAAATATATTTGCATGTATCCCTTAGGTACATCTCACCTTTCTTACATAAGTTGACATGAATGGAGTTCCAACATTGATCGATACTTGTATATCTATTATTTTGACTTGATGTGCTCTTTCATAGTTTTCTCTTCTACATGCATATTTTGCAATGTGAAAGGAATTTCTAGGAATTGTTTCATTTTCAAGAGTATTAGGTCTATAATGTTGGTTTTACTATTTTTTAGGAGCATAATTATTAGTTTTATTTACCTTTCAAATTTCCATGGAAAGTAACGAGGGTGATGTTATTTTATATGGTTGAAGGATACAATAAGCATGAAGCTCACCTACTTTCTGACTTTAAGAACCTTATAATCGGTGACCATGCATTTGACTTTGATGAAAACTCTACTAATCTTGTACATTGGGTGGACCGTTACTTTCCAAGGAAGTAATAAACCGGGATTTTCCTATACAAGTATGATTATTCAAAATGATATCCCCGTAAAAAAGAAAAGTTTCAAAATTGTACATTCTCTATATCAATATCTTCTCATTTTATATAGTTTACCCAAGATAACCTCTTAAGAAAGTAATTGTGTTTCTTTTCTTTTATCAGTTTGTGTTTGTATAGGTAGTAGAAATATAAGGTTTGGTTCCTTGTAATATATAGAGGAAGGTTTTTCATGTTAAATAATACCAATAACCAACACATAAATCATATATCACACAAGTTAACTATTAAGACAAACATAGATTCCTTCAAAGCCCGAGATAAAAAAAAAAACATAAGTATGCATCACCCCCTATCAAATGCAAACTCTTCAACATTATTTGTCAACCAGTCATGACTTAAGACATATAATGAAATAAGAACAATCTAAAGTCTATGTACTCAAACAAAACATGGCAAAATTGATCATAGGCTTCAAGAAGGCAAAGAAAATTGTCACATATTAAGCTAAGGGAATAATAAAAAGACACTAAAATTCAATAACAATGAAGAAAATAATAGGTAAAAATAATATGAGGATGATTTCCATATAATATACCAATGTTGCTTATTCGTGTTAAACAAGAAAAACAACCTACACACCTACATCATATACTATGCATGTCAGTGGTCAAGACAAACAAAGTCCTTTAGAGCTTGGGACAACAAAAAGATAAGTACACATCCTCCTTGTCAAATGAAAACTAAAATTAGATTGTGTAACATTGACAAAAAATAATAAGCCAATTTCTCATCTAAACATAGCAAAATCTTAAATAAGTGTAAAAAAAAGGGACATAGCACAATCCTAAGAAGACATTGAACAATCTTGAATAAGTGTAAAAAAAATGCATTTGAGTACTAACATGTTGTTCTAATCCTAAATAAGTGTCAGAAAAAGAGGCATTCATGTACTAACAAGGTGTTGTTAATGTACTAAGGATATTTGATACTAAATATTCCCATTTGGTCATAATATATGCAACCCATTAAAATGGAGGTATACCAACTAACAAAGACTCCCTCTAAATCAATATAATGTCAAGGTCAACATTGTAAGTGAGGTTTCACTACCTCCTATACTACAACATTAAGCTCTTATGTTGTGAAATAAGGGAGCATGCTAACCAAAGAAAGTTTCTTCTTGTAGATATATAGTATCAATGTTTAAATATCTTTCTAGCATTATTGACAATACTACCACATATTTTTATTGACACCATAAAAACAAAATCACTTGGCTAGTCATTCACCACCAACTATCATATCTTTAATATTCAAACACTTCACAACCATCATGAAGGTAGAATGTTGTGAGTCATGAGAAATAATGCAATAAAGAGAAGGTTAATTCATAACATCAACCAAATCACTAATAACCAATGTTATAGAACTTGTCTAACACAACTCATGTGGAACATCAACTTATTTAAAATTTATGACATTAGACCAGGAGAAATAGCTCAGTTTATGTATTCCATCAAAAATGGGATTCAACCATCAACTCTTCCAACTTACTCCACCTAGATAAAATGTACCCCATATTTCCTACTAAAGAATTTCCCTAGAGAAAAGGGCATCCATTCAAACACAAATTATATAACATGTCCTAGATCCATGATGCATGAGTTTCATAATGCATATTTTTCATCAATCAAGGTTGAAGCCAGTACCATAGTGATACACTAATATATTGGAGTGTCTCTAGTATATAAGGCTCCATTTAACTATTAAACTCAACATATAAGTTCTTGTCTTTTATCCTAAATAGATAAGTTCCCTCATCTCTCTTTTGTAGCTAAGATGCCACAAATCATATCTTCTCAATCAATGTTACCCATTAATAAGACAATTAATTTCAGTGGGTTCTCGACATTTTCTTTTGGATAGTTCAAATTAACTCGAGTCTTATTTTCTAAAGAAAGTATTGGGATTTATACCAATAGAATATAATTAGTGATCCATATAACCTAGTCTATCAAACAATTGAAATGCCTTTCCATCCAAGTCTGTCGGTGTGTTTCAAGGTGAAAGAGCCTTTGACCTACTAATTTCATTGACCACTGAAAATCAACTAGGATATCATGAAAGATGAAAAAATGTGTCCAATAATCACACGATCTTTCTAATTTGGGTCATGTGTATATGTTCTTAATTGTCAAACTTACATAGTAGAATATAAGGCACTAGAAAGAATTCAACAATAATGGAATACTAAATTATTCTATGTCTATATATTTTGGTGTTGTAATTTAACCCATCAATTAAAGAAAATTAAATTGCAATTATATATAAATTTTTGGGGAACATCTTATAGCCATAAAATTAAAATATACTTTTACTTGCACTTTCAAATACATAAAACCTTCATCTCCCATACTTCTTGAAACAAATAGCTACACGTAAATAATAACAATTTATCTAAAACTCTAAAAAATAACAAATAATTCTATACTAAAAACAAAGTATGAGAAAAGCTAACAAATAATTCGCTATTGTAATATGTTATAACCCTATTACATGTAATATGTTATAACCATATTATATGCAATATGGTTATAACATATTACATGTAATATGGTTATAACATATTACAATTGTATCTAAAACTCTAAAAAATAACAAATAATTCGTTGTTGTAATATGTTATAACCATATAGTTATATGGTTATAACATATTACTTGTAATATGATTATAACATATTACCATATAATATGGTTATAATCATATAATTATAACATATTATTTGTAATATGGTTATAACATATTATTTGCTAAAAAGTATGAGAAAACTTACAAACTAAATAGTGTCAAAATAATAATATCAAGATAATGAATATTAAATTTAATATATAATAGTGCTAAAACATTATATAGATTACAATTTTAAAATTTTAAACATGGTATTACATATCTTATAAATTTACATACTATTGGGGAATTGATTTGAAAACTAAATAGTATCAAAATAATCCATAATAACTAATTATTCCATAATGTCGAGATAATCAATATTAAATTTAATGTATTTTAATGTATAATAGTGCCAAAACATTACATAAATTACAATTTTAAAATTTTAAACATTGTATTACAAATTTAATGTATAATAGTGACAAAACATTACATAGATTACAATTTTAAAATTTTAAACATGGCATTCATTATCTTAGAGATTTACATTGAGAATTTATTGTTTAAATTTTTTAAAAATATTATATATATAAAAAGAAGTAAAAATGAAATTTGTAATTGGAAAAAATAGATTTATAAATATACAAAAAAATTTAAAGTATAGTGGACATTTGACATGCTCACGTGTCACTTTCTTAAACACAAAACAGTCACGTAGATTTACATGTCACTTGCTTAAACACAAAAAAAAATCAAGTAGATTTACATGTCACTAGCTTAAACACAAAAATGAAGTAGATTTACATGTTCACACTGTCAACTAGTAATAAGTGATAGATTTACATGTTCAAACTATCAACTAATAATAAGTGATAATAAATCATATATGATACTAAAACAAATGAGATATTTTATTATTATTATATATAAATACATATTTTTTAATATTATTTAAAAAATTAATAATCATTTTTAAACATGTAATTATAGGTGGAGGTGGAGGTGTGTAAAGTTTATTATTATTATTTTTATTATATATAAATGTGTATGTTTTAATATTATTTAAAAAATTAATAATCATTTTTAAACATGAAATTATAGGTTAAGGTGGAGGTGAAGGGTGAAGTTGTGTAAAAAAAATTATTCACAACTCATTCTCATCTTCATGCTTAAAACACATATGTAAGAACCCAATTCAATATGAGCAAGCTAGATGGGTTGTTACTTTGGAACATCACTTAAATAACATAATGTTATTGAATTAACCAAAACTGAAACATCATATTACATTATAGTTAATCACTTACAATAAAGAAAATATTAAGCACATGAACTAATTAACACGTTAACCATATATTATGTGTTCCCAGTACTCTGACAAAGTCAAGCTCACTAGTGAAAACCAATCTTTAATACCAAGCGATAATCATCGGGGAAACACACTCCAAGGGTGTCTTTTCCTCCCAAATAATAAAAAACTAGGAAATCCATTGATGTCCTTATGCAAGGCCTCAACACAATGGGGAATTTCGACTAGACATACTCACCTAAGGGTTAACCCAAACAAAACAAGAAAGGAGTAACAAATTCATAAAGCAATAACAACATAGTTTCCAACTATCATAGAATATTGTAAGGTGGATAGGTTTGTAGCATAAACACTTGAAACCAGCATGAAGAAAACCGATTCATAACATTTCAGAGATGGGGGAAGCAAAGCCCAGTTTGTTCCAATTAATTAATAAGATTTACAATGTATATATAATATGTTGAATGGTTGAGGAACGGTTTTAGGAAGTTGCAACGGTTGGAAACTAATCACCGTTAAACCTCCATTATTCTAAATCTCCATTATTCTAACTCTCCCCTTTAATGGAGAAAGGATTTACATCCACACCTAACATCTCCCTAAACAATTCAAATTTAATCTTCCCAAAAGGCTTAGTGAAAATATCAACAACATTTTCACTAGTATTAAAATACATTAAATAAATGTCATTAGACTGCATCTTTTCTCGAACAAAATGGAATTGAGTATCAACATGCTTTGTCCTTGAATGAGAAACTGGATTATTTTCCAACTTGATTGAGCTCTAGTTATCGCATTTGATTATCGTAACTTTATTTTTTTCTTCTCCAACATCTTGAAGTAGTCTTCTCAGCCAAACAAATTTACAAGTTGTTGCACACAACACTTTATATTCTACTTTAGTGGACGACAAAGATACAATAGGTTGCTTCTTACTGTTCCATGAAACAATCCCGGAACCAATGCCAAAAGCATAACCTGTAGTAGATCTTCGATCATCCGGATTTCCAGCCCAATCTGAATCTGAGTAACCTGTTAGCTCAACATCGAATGAATAAGTCTACTTAATACCATAATCAAGTGTGCCTTTGAGATACCTAAGTACCCCTTTCACTGCATTCCAATGGATTTCTATAGGTTTAGCCATAAACTGACTTAACACACTAACTGAGTATGCTATGTCAGGTCTGGTTGTAGTGAGATAGTTCAGGCTTCCCACCATCTGTCTATAAAATTTATCATTCACCTCCTTCAAACCATCATCGTAGTAAAGTTTCATGTTCAGCTGCACTGGAACATAATAAACTTTACATTGATCCATTTTAAACCTCTTAAGTACTTCTCTGACATATTTACCTTGAGACACAAAGGTTTGACCATCATTTCTCCAAAATTCAAGACTGAGACAGTAATGTAACTCACCAAGATATTTCATTTCAAATACCCGTGACATCTGCTTCTTGATTCCACTAATCAATTTTTCTGAATTTCCTGTAATAATTAAGTCATCAACATATAAGGAAATCAATACAATGTGCCCCTTTTCATCAAACTTGGTATACAGATTTGGATCACTTTTGCTCCTCATAAAACCATGCTGAAGAAAGAATGAATCTATCTTCTCATACCATGACTTAGGTGCATGTTTCAGTCCATACAATGTTTTCTTTAATTTACATGCTAAATGTTCCTGACCACTTTTCACAAACCCCTCTGGTTGAGTAAGGTAAACCTCCTCCTTTAACTCACCATTCAGGAAAGTAGACTTTACATCTAATTGGTGAAGCTTCCAATGGTGTTTTGTAGCTAGTGCAATTAACATTCTTATAGTGTTTAATTTATCTACTGGTGCAAATGTTTCTGCATAATCAATGCCCTCTTTTTGTGAATACCCTTTTGCCACCAATCTGGATTTATATTTATCTATATTACCATCTTCTTTGAATTTAGGTTTGTATATCCATTTACATCTTATGGACTTTTTATCTTTAGGAAATTCAGTCAATTCCCAAGTTTTTTTTTTCCATTATGGAGTCATATTCTTCCGCCATTGCTTCTCTCCACTCTTTATGTTCATTAGCTTCATTAAAAATCAGGGGTTCTATGACATTTAAATATTACTCATTAGGGCATAATCTTTATATTTTTCAAGTGGACGAACCTGTCGTGAAGATCTTCTCAATTGGCTGGTGACTTCTTCTTCATTTTGTGAAGATTCTTCTTCACTGCTAGATGTATCTATGTCATTGGGTGCATTTTCCTATTGTTGCTTCTCTTCTTTGACCTCCTCATCTTCAAGAAGTACCTGCCACCCTTCATGACTCTTGTCCTCATTGTTTCCTTCTGCCTGTTCATGAAATATTACATCTCTACTAGCAAACACTTTGTGAGTAGATGGATCAAACAATTTATATGCTTTAAATTATGAACAGTACCCTATAAAAATACATTTGATATCTTTAGCATCAAGCTTCTTCATGTTCTCCTTTGGAATATGTGCAAAATACTTACACCCAAATATCCTCAAATTATTAACTGCTAGTTTAGAATCATACAAGGCTTCGAAAGGAGTTTTATGATCAAGACACCTTGTTGGAATTCTATTATTTAAGTAAACAACAGTACCAATGGCCTCAGTCCAAAAAGCATTTGAGAGATTCTTACCTTTCATCATACTTCGTGCACACTCCACCAGAGTTATATTTTTCCTTTTCACAACTCCGTTCTATTGTGGAGTGTGGGGTACTGTAAATTGTTGTAATATTCCATGATCTTTGCAATACTTGATGAAGTTCCCCAATCTGTACTCTCCCCCTTGATTCGAGCGAAGGATTTTGATGGGTTTTCTTGTTCGCTTCTCCACCATGTTTTTAAATTCCTTGAAGTATTCAAAAACATCACTCTTTTTTCTGAGGAAATAAACCCATGTGTATTTTGTGCAATCATCAATAAACAATAAGAAATAATAAGCACCTCCTAGAGAACTTGTTTGCATTGGTCCACAAACATCATTGTGCACAAGTTCTAATAAATATATTTTTCTCCTATTAGGATTAGAGGGGAATTCATCTATGTGCATATTTCCTAATGCACAACCTTCACAAGCAGCATATTCATTCTTCAACATAGGGAGTCCTTCAACCATACTTTGTTTTTGTAATAACAACAAATCATGATAATTAATGTGACCATAACTTTGGTGCCAAATATTTTATGTAGGCATATTGCAGAAGTTAAAGCTTGATGATCCTTGCTAGTGACATCAAGTTTATATAGGCCTCCAACTCTTACTCCTGAAGTAACAATTTTGTAATGATCCTGCAAGTCCTTCACTATACAATGTGTCTTGAAGAATTCAATCTTCAAATCCTGATCTGTAATGGTGGACATAGAAATCAAGTTTTTCTTTAACCCAGGGACATACACAACATTGTGAATGTATCTAACAGTACCATTTGGAAGTGTTACTTGAATAGCTCCATATCCATTGATTTGATAAGAGCGATCATCTCCAAGATAAATATGGGAACCATTATGTATTTCTTTAAAGTTTGTATACCAATTCTTATTACATGGCATGTGAATTGAAGCACCAAAATCAACAAACCAAGCACCAACATCATCATTTTCAGCAGAAAACACAACATTCGACACAAACAATTTGAGATCTTTTGGTTCAACATTCGAGTTTTCTTCTGTAAAGTGTCATGAATGTTTTCTATTTTTATTCCTAGCCTCATCATCATTTTTCTTCTTATAATATTCTCTGGAAATATGCTCAGGCCTACCACAATAAAATCACTTAGGTTTATTTCTAATAGATGGCATACCTTGATTTAGCTTTGACTTCCTCTAAAATGAACTTCCTCCTCTGCCTCCTTCTCGTGGTTTCCCTTTAGGGAATCTCTTCTTTGTCCATAATGCTAAGTCTGAATTTTGAGGCTTTAAATTTGCACGCCTCTCTTCCTCTTGCAACAATATACCTGTGAGTTCCTCAAAAGTGGGAGCTTTCTCCCTTGCTGTAAGGCCTATTATAAACATTTGATAGTCCTATAGCATTCCATTTAGGGAAATTGTTACAAGATCAGTGTTTGACACTTTTTCTCCTATATCTCCCCATTTATCTTTCATTTCTTTAATTTGCCCAATAAAATTATCCACTGACTCATTTATATACATCTTAATACTTAGAAATTTACTCTTTAGGAAAAGAATGTGATTCATATTATTAGTTTGATACAAATCTTTAAGTGATTTCCACTTTTCACTAAAAGTCTTAGCATCTCTAATATGCGGAATTATGTTATCTTTAACAAACATTCTCAATAATACCTTGGCTTTGTTTTCTCGCTTATCCTAGTCTAGGATTGTTGTCGTTGTCATGCCTGCAATTGCATTAGGTCACGCTTCATCTCCTTTCGCAATCATCCATATGCCATAACCTTCCATCAAGGTTTGCATCTTGAATTTCCAATTAATGAAATTTGATTCATCCAATTTGTTGGCTTCGTTGAGGTAAGTTTTTGCCAACAGATTCACCATCTCTGTAAACTTATTTACCTACTAGGAAGTCAACCCCGCCTGGTCTTCTCTCAAACAGCTACCCACTTATAGTGGCAGCAATGGAAACACACAGATCTCCAATTCAGTCTCGGAGGGTGATCAATGAAAAATTGTGAAGCAAGAAATGCAGAGAGAAAGAATAGAACATAAAACAATATATTAGAATATAAGAAGAAGAGTACAAAATGAGTACATGAAGAAGATCATGAAGAAGTAGTTATGCAAAGGGAAATAGCTGAGCTAAATAGGCTCAAGAAAATCAAGAATAGAAAGTACAGCTGGCAGTGTACAGTCAGCCTGTTGAGGTTACATTATATTTAACACTCCCTCTTAAACTCAACAATTACAAACATCAACACTGATTATGCCTAAGTGTTGTATCTGAAAATCAAAAACCGATTTTCCCAGTGGCTTTGTAAAGATATCAGCAAGTTGATCTCGAGAACCACAAAATTGTAGTACAATATCACCATTATTGACTAGCTCGCGTATGAAATGAAAATGAGTGTCAATGTGTTTGATTTTCTTGTGAAATACATTATTTTTAGATAAAGCAATTGTTGAAGTATTGTCACATAAAATAAGAGTTGGATCATTTTCTGTATGTGACATATCTTTCAATAATTTTCTCAGCCACACAGTTTGACAGGAAGTTGAGGTAACAACGACATACTCTGCCTCTGCAGAAGATATTGAAACAATTGGTTGCTTCTTTGATGCCCATGAGATTAGGTTCGTGCCCAGTTG
>SNQJ01S0042540.1:29006-39593 GCA_010110895.2 Picea sitchensis
ACGATGCCCATGACTCTGGTCATGAACTGATCCACATTTTCGGACTCTGTCATCCTTAGAGTCTCGAATTGCATTCTCAAGGTCTACAGTTTAATTGTTTTGACCCTGTCATTTCCTTGGTAGGAAGATTTAAGGATGTCCCATGCCTGTTTTGAAGTACCAGCGCCTGTGATTTTTGAAAAAATCGAGTCATCCACAAAATTTTGAATCCAAAATTTAGCTTTATTTTCTCTGTTTCTCTGCGTTGCTTGAGCAATTTTCTGCTGATTAGTCATGGCGGACAGGTCTGCTGGATCTGGTTTCACATATCCATGATCCACTAGATCCCCACACTCTTGTGCTTGCAAGAAGGATCTCATTCGAAGAGACCAGAACTCATAGTTCTTTCCAAGAAGAATCGGACCCTGTGTTGGTCATAAATTGCTAGACGTCGCCATATTTTAAGGAATTCAACAAAACAGAAAAAAAATTCTTACTTACCTGTCTCCTGCGTGTAATTTGCAGTGGTTTCGAAACTCCGTTAGACGAGACCTTTGAACTCTCCAACTTTTGATTTCCGAAACGCCGATTGCCGATGAGAGCTTATCGGCCTTGAATTGGCCCTTAGTCTCCAATCAATGTGACCACACACCTAAAGGTTAAAGCACTACGAACTTTTCCGGTTCTTTTTCCTCTTGAATCCCTGATCGTCGATTTACCGATTTCCCGATATGGCTTTTCTCACCTTAGCCCCTTCTGGCTATGCCCTAGTCCATGTGACCAGTTCTCACAAGACCATGGCCTTATCTTTCNGATCTCTCGAACCCCGATATCCCGATAGATGACTTTTCCTTTCGGGAAATTTCCCAAATGCTTTGATCTCCTCCATGCGTCCTCCTATGATGGATGGTCCTGATCTCTTCTCGTGATTTCGAGACTTCAAATGCTCCAGATGTCTCGTCTTCAGGATTCGTGATTTTTCGAATCCCGTAATGCCGATGGACTCTCCTATCAGGATTTTTTTTCGAAGGCCTCGATTTCTTCCATGCGTCCCAACAGATGGATGACTCAAGTCTGCTTCAGGGGTTTCACTGTGGAGATTCCCGATCCCTTGTTTTGATGAGATGACGTTAGCTGGGCCCCATAACGAAGCTTTTACTCCATTCGGGATTTCGGACTTCGCAATTCCGAAATGCTCGTGCTTCTTGTCCTCAAGATTCATGAAACGCCGAATCCTGATATGCCGATGGCCCTTTCCTTTCGGGACTTTCCCCAAAGGACTAGATTGTTGCCACGTGTCCCCTCAAGATGGATGGTCCTCGTCGTTTCCCAATTTCGCGACTTGCGACTCCAAATCCTCTGTCAACTTGAAACCCCGGTAGCCGAGATGCCGACGGTTTCCTCGATCTCCGCCACGTGTCCGAACGAATGGTTGGCTGTGATCTTTTCGGGATTTCGGGACTTTCGCTGTGGAGTGTCGTGACTTTTTGTCAACAAGACCTCTGATATCCCGAACTCCGAAATGCCAAAATGATGGCACTTGGATCTGCTGCCCCCTGTCCTCTGAGGTGGACGACTCACAATCCTCTCGAGATTTCGCATATCGGGGTTTTGGAGAGCAGTCTCCTTCGCTCGTCCAACTCCCGATCCCCGATTTTGCGATTGGATCAGATCGACGGCTCACGATCTATCTCAATCCAACGGTCCAGAATAACTCGTGATTTTGCAATTCGCGAATTCTCACGGCGGTCTTCTGACCTTTACACCTTGCGAGTCAGCAAAATGTCGAGATCTCGCCACGTGTCTCTTGATGGACAGTCCAGATGATTTCGTGACTTCGCAAGTCGAATTTCTCCTTGGCGCTCCAGAGGACTAAACCTTGTGCACTTTCTCGCTGATCCAACGGCTGTCAATCCTCTGCGCAAGATCTAATGGCTGAAATTCTTTTGTTTTTTCCGTGCTCTCTTCGTCCCTTTTGAACTGGATTTCCACCTTGGATCTGTTCGTAGGACAAATCTTATGGCCGTGACGGTTGTTCTTTGAACCTGAGACGTGTTCTTTACTGCCTTTGCAAGGATTTTTTTCTGCGGAAGAAAGATTCGTGAATCTTTCAAAGATTTGAAAGAATTTCACGAGTTCTTTGTTCTCTACTCCAATCTTTGACAGATTTGAGCAATTTCCGAAATGCTTTAAACGCTTCTTCTTTCTGCAACTATCTTTCACGAATTTGAATTAATGCTTTGAATTCTTCAAGAGTTCCCGCCTCCTGTAGCTCTTCTTCGTGAATCTTTGATGATTCTTTGAAAATTGAACAAGAATCTTTACTATTTCTTCATTCTCAGTCTTTGCTTCCTTCTCGTGTTTCTTCTCCTTGAAACTTTCAAGCGTAGTACGCTCTAAGATCTCGCGTGAACTTCTTACGCTGATCTTTTGAGCGTATGTGCGGACAACTTCCTCGTGGAAGTTTCCTGCGAGGATCTTTCAAGAGTATGACAGACAACTCTCCAAGCCTTGTGAAAAGTCTGTGTCGAATGCTCTCAAGATCCGTGTAAGCTCTGCGCTATTTTGAGGATCGTGTTGCTCTCCAGCCTGTGTGAAGAGGCTTACTACTATAGCTTTGATACCATGAAAAATTGTGAAGCAAGAAATGCAGAGAGAAAGAGTAGAACATAAAACAATGTATTAGAATATAAGAAGAAGAGTACAAAACGAGTACATGAAGAAGATCATGAAGAAGTAGTTATGCAAAGGGAAATAGCTGAGCTAAATAGGCTCAATCAAATCAAGAATAGAAAGTACAGCTGGCGAGAACAGAGGTTACATTATATTTAACAATCAATTTCTCCCAAAAACTCACATCATCTTCTTCGACACAAATCCCATGCAATCAAATCAACTTCACTGTTATAAATACCTCCTGAAAATTCAGAATATTATCTTCGACACAAATCTCATGCAATGAAATCAGTTTCTCCAAGATCAATATCGATGACACAACGTCAATTTCTGATAACAAAAAACTTTTGTTGCTCTTTCAAAGTCAACAACAGCATGATCTGTTCTATTGAAGGGTTGTACTGAGAGTGATCAGCTCCAGGAGGTTTTGGTTCCTTATATTCGTCTCAATCTATGGGATTCTCATCTGTTCGCTGTGAAAAACCATGAGATCCGTGCTCAAATGGAAGTCGGGTCTGCAGGAGCAACCGACAATGTAACCAGAGATCTCCAAGAATTATCCATGCAGCAGTGATCTCCTCCACGCATAGGTCGCGAGAGAACTCTCAGGTCGCGCAACCTCTCTGACAGAGCAGGTCGTGCACCTCTCCATCACGACTCGAACCAACAACAGCTACGTTCTCTCCTTTTCTCCTCCACGCACAGGTGTAGACAGATATCTCAGCAAATGTCTCACGGTTTGATCTGGGCGCTCTACCTCAGTCAGAGCCAATGCTCCACATCCTCTCATGCAGACAGCGATCCTCCATCTCTCGTCTCACAATGGACAGCGATCCAACAACAGTCGCACTCCGACTTTGCAGCGGTCTGGTGTGGTCTCCTCACTCCATATCCGTCCGCCTCACACAATCTCCCAGCGACTCTGATACCAACTTGAAACCAGCATGAAGAAAACCGACTCATAACATTTCGGAGACGGGGGAAGCAAATCCCAGTTTGTTCCAATTAATCAATAAGATTTACAATGTGTATATATAAGATGTTGAATGGTTGAGGAACGTTTTAGGAAGTTGTGAGAGTTGGAAACTAATCACCGTTAAACCTCCATTATTCTAACTTAAACAACACATCTCTATAGGGCCTAGTGTGCAAAGAACTCTAACCAGTCTAGTCATAATACCACAACGCCTCTAACACAATAACAATCCAAGAACAATTGGAAATCTACCTCGCATAGGATCCAATACAACCAACCCATTTACCTACTCAACCAGAGCCAATGTATCACAATTATTCAATAATCAAGTGTGACAACCCACACCTTTTCCCAATAACATACAAGTTTGCTTGCATAGAAAACTAGGGCTCTCTCTAATAACAATGACCCTTTCCTTTTCACACTAGCACAACAAAATCAAATGTCTTTCTTTACCGACTAGTCTCAACCTCATTTAGATAAAATCCCCCACAAAATGGTAATTAGAACCATAAATAAGTTTTGGAAGGAAGTCATGGTTATGGTAAATTTGAATAGTTCATATGATAATCACTTATTAATATAATCCTAGTCTATTTGGACTACAAACTCTAATCATATATTAGGAGATAATATTTCCCAATCTAAGCATTAACTACCTTTACTACCTCACAAGGTACTAAATTCATCTTGGCTAAGCCATGCACAAACTAAATTCCTTCCTCTAGGGTATGATTCCACAATGGCTATTTAATATTCATCCGAGTTACTCCCAACATATGACCAAAGTTAATGTGGATGTCGAGAATTGCACTTTTGTAATCAATGTTAGCATCCATATAACATAAATGCCTTATAATGATGTTTAGGTTCCTCTTGACATATTACTCGAGTTAGTATGGGTCCCAAAGAAATGAAATGTCAATGTTGTATATAATGATCATATCATTCCCATTATTATTCTAAGTAGTGAATATAATAATTTCAACGGATGCATATACATCTAATCATAAATAAAATGTCACAATATGAAAAATAGGTAAAGCTGAGGAGAGGTGTTATATCACCATCCGCGCCTAGAATTAACACCAACCCTAGCATTTCTAATAGCTTTCTAAAATTCAAAAATTTCTATATGCATCTTAAACTTTTACTACTCGAAAAATTTCAGAAGAAATGATAAAGGTAAGAATAATACTTGTCATGAAATGTTGTGTCTAGGGTCCATTTGCTAATCAATTGAACAATGGGTGAAATAACATGGTGTAATAAGGGCTACATCTCCCTCTAGCCACAATTATTTTCTCCTCTAGAAGGTTATGATGTCCCTGAAAAATATCAATATCAACATGTGTGAGATTGTAACCTCTAATTATTGACAATTAACACCTCCTCGTAGGGTTGTAGTGTAATGAAGAACAATACACTCTGGATATGGTACCACACCACCTCCAACAAGCTAGTGTAGGAGACCATAGCCTCCAAATTGGTGGATGAATCCTCTAGTAATAAATCAACACCTCCATGTAGGGTTGTAATGCAACATGGGACTATATCCACCTTTGGCCACAATATTGCTACACCTTTGGTAGGTTATAGTGATCCCATAGAGAAATCAAGTCTTAGGAATAACACCTCCCACAGACTTCAATGTTTCCTAGCTTCATACAAACATATCTCCCCATAGGGTTGTTGTGTGCATAAGAATTATGCCCACTCTAGCCATGGTACCACATCGCCTTTATTAGTGGAACTCTTGCAATACCACTAAAATTTAAGAAGAAAACCTCGTGTAGGCCTCTCGTAATGCTATGGTGTGGTAACCGTCCAACCTAACATGAGTAGGTTGGATGGGTTATTAGAACACAACTTACAATATTAATAAGTATACAACCTAACAACAACTTATAAGACTCAAAATTAATTGGGAAAAAATGTATATTAAAAAAAAACTTACTATTTAAAAAAAATTATGTTATAAATTAAATATCAATTTAATAGTCAATCAAATCAAATATAAATATTTTAAAAATATATATCTCTTTTATTTTATTTATTAATATATAGGATTATAACATAATTAAATGAGTTAAAAGGTTAAGTTGGAATATGGGGTAGTATATAGTCTCATGTACATATGATTAAGGCTAAATGCTATTAGAAAACACATGATCCCATTGGAAGTAACATCGACAATGAAAAAAAGGATATTGACTTTCTTGCTATTATCTATGATGAAACTATCTTTTGGTCCTAGACTAAGATCTAAAACTGCTTCTGATTGGCTAGGAGTTCATCTTCCTTGAATGTAAGGAAGTAAGTTAACGACCCAAGATGCATTTCGTAGGAGAGAAAGTCTCCCCCTTATGGACCACCAATAGATCATTTTGAATAGCATGGCTTTCCTTGAATAATGATAATGAATCAACAAACATTTGCAAATAATAATCATCCTCACTCTCAATGAAAACTCAATTATAATAGATTTTTCTATCTTTATTTATTAAATAATAATTAAAGGAGATAATAAGCATGCCTCAAATACGTATTCTCACTAAGATCATTGCAATGTGTATCCTAATAATATATTAATGATAAGTGTATCCTAGTAATAAATTAATGATAAAAATGCAAATACATTAAATGGGAAAATTCATTTTGTAAAAAATTACTTAATATATAAATATCACAAATAATAAGTAATTTAATAAAGGTTATGAGATATATAATTAACAATAAGTTAATAATAAGATTAAAAAAAATAAAAAGAATAATTTAATAATAAAACTAGATATTAAAAAGTAATTAAAGATTTTTTTTAAATAAATAAGAATTATATTATAATTAGGGTTAGTATTGATTTATATATATGGATTTAAGGTTAAATGCTATTTGTAAGCATATGATCAGTTTTTTTTAGCATTAATGATGGTTATCATATGATGTTGAGTTGCTTACATAGATTGCGTTGATCAAACCATCTTTTGATGGTTTTGATAAAAAAATGATTAAACCATCTTTTGATGGTTTTGATAAAAAAAATGATTAAATGATAGATGTTTTTTTTCATTTGAATGGCCTCGACTATAAATATAGCAAATGTATTTTTTTTTATGTAAGTTGTGACTTTTAAGTCATACATATTAATTTACTTTTATATTTATTATTTTTATTGTATTTTCATTTTGTTTATTATTTATTAGCTTAGGCTTATGCATATAACATTCTCTTCCTCTTTAAGAATGTTTTGTCTTCAAGGTAATTTTGGATGAATTTTTCTTTCATTATGAAGATTCATTTTTATTTCATATTTTTTTTTAAATATTTGTGAGTTATTTCAGTAGATGATGTAGGTTTTCTGACTCATATACTTTGTAGTTTTTCTCTTGTCATTTGAATTCCGTAAATTTTTCTTGTAGGTTTGTGACATAGGTGCTCAATTGCATCAAACCATTTTGCTCACAACACCATGTCCATTCCACTAAGGGGTAGAGAATAATATCTAGTTTGTAGCTACAAATTTTGTATATATATAGAAACCTTATGGCACCACCCTAATCTTTTTACTTGTTGGCCATCACTGGTTGTAACCATGAGATCCCTCACAAGGTATACAAAAATATTTAATTGTTTGGTAAGATTAATATCCATGAAATTGTGTGTACTTCCAAAGTCTATTGTGATTGTGATATTTTTACTCTTTATGCTTCCTTTGAATTTTAGGGTCCTTGGTTCCACTTTCCCTGTAATTTTCGCAAGCGATATCATGGTGTTTTTCATCATGACTATTATAGATAGTATCATTATTCCTCAGATGTGATGGAATATATAGTACTATGGGTGGTTTCACTTCTTTATTTTGGAATATAACCTTATTAATTACATTTTATTCATATTCCCAATGAGTCTACCAGTGCATGTGATTGATGCCAATGACACTTTTGGTGAATTTTCATCTTTGTGAGACTCTAACATGTCCTCTTCAACAACAACCTTTAATTCCTTCCCATCTACGATTTTGCAATGATGTAACTGATTGGATGCATATATATGACCTCGAGCCCACTTGTTACTGCATCTGCGAAAAAATGTTTTCTTCACTTTTAAATTTTTCCTTGGAGGTGTCAAATTATTTTTCAAGGTCATATCTATATGATTTTTGAGTGCTAAATTTGTGTCTAGGCGACCACTTATCTCCATAATATTTACATTTTCCCTCCTTTTTTTGTTGGGTTTCCAAACTATAATTATTCTCTTCTCTTAGATGCAGTGAAGGATCTTTTGAATTTCCAAAATCTGTGCGTTGGGGTGCTTTTTTCCTGAAATAAACAAGGTCGATTGTTTTTTGAAGCTGACCTTTTTAACTTATTTTCGTCGATTTTTTCCTTACATCTAGCCTTATCCATGGTTGTGATAATATGCATTTGCAATTCCTCCCTTATGTAAGGCTTTAATTTGTACACATAAGTTTGAAGTAGTTGATCATCTGATAAGTCAAGTACTTGCATTGCCAATGATAAGTTTGATGTAATAATCTACATAAACATTTTGTTGTATTATGGTGATTTTTGCAAAGAATCCATTTTTTTCACACCTTGAAACCTCTTTAAAAATTACTTTTTGAAATGGGCCCTACTATAGTAGCTTACCTAGTTGCAAGCCTCAACCACATGTACTAATTATATGCATTGACTTCAATATACATAAAAGCACACTTTACTTTTTCCTTGTCAAAGTGAACGTTATGTATTTCAAAGTATTCTTCTACCCTGTTGATCCAATCCACACTCTACTTTTCATCTCCATCAAACTTGGGTAACTCTAGTTTTAATCTCATTGGGTATTCGAACATTGGTTGAGTTGAGTAGGGTGGTAGTGGGTTAACATTAACAATTGATAAGCCATTGGGAAACATGTTTGGTTGTATATTAGCAACACTCTAAGGGATAGGTTGTGGGGGACTGGTGGTAGTGGTGCTTGAAGAGTTTGTTTGTTGAGGAGTCACATTCGACAAGTTTGTGTGGGCCAAGGATTCCTTCTCCCTAAGATATTTCTCTAATACATATATCATGGATTCTATTTTGTCATGTATTTTTGTGTTGATTTCCTCGGTCATCTCTATTTTCATCTTATATATGCTTTGTTTCATTTTGGTTTTTATTGTTGTAGTGGTCTCATGTTGGAGACTATGTGTTAACTCCTGTTTAAGATCTTCATTTTTTTTTAATCTCTTCTCTTCGTTTTTCCTAGTTTTTATCCATTTTTTCCTCAAAATTTTGTAATTATGTTTGGAATCTCTTTCCAATTTCTCAATCCTTGAATCAACTTCAACCATTTTTCTGGTTACAAGAGGAGTTTTCTTTTGATATATTTTGACTGAGACAATTTATTACTATCCCCCTTAGAATTTTTTTAATTTTTGAATTAATTGTCTTATTGAATTCAATTATACAGAATTGCGGAGCAATGTCTTGATTCCTTGTATGACCTTTCATATGGAACCTATACAACCAATTAATTAAATTATATGGGAGGTCATATGAATTGTAAATTAGTTGTATGCCACTGCAATTCAAATGTACATCGTTGTAAATAATTGACTATAATTGTACAGTTTTAATGTACAACAAACTTGATTTATTCAATGACAATGGCGTAGTATGGATGGCATGCAAAGTACATATGATAGTGACAATTTTCTACATGGTGTTCACTGCATGGGAAATGTACAACATAGGTGTATGAGTGCATGGGGAATGTACGTATGATGGTTGACTACACAAGGATGTACGATGATGATTGTATGGACGTACAAACTAGTATAGTTATGGTGTATTTGGTACAACAACGTGTGACTGTGGTGGTGGTTGTACAACCTGGTTGACCACGACATAAGCTAAAGGCCAAACGAAACTGACCTTTGTCGGTCATCCTTTCACGGCGTTCGGACTCCCGTCCGACTCCCGTCGCCGATCATCTCTGCCCTCCGGCCGCCTACCTGTCCATACGCCCCATCCCCTCTACCACCTCCGCCCATCTACCACCATCCATACATCATCCACGCCCATGCCCTCCGGCCCATCTACCACCGTCCATATCCACGCCCATCATCCACATCCATCCAAATCCAAAGCCCGCCTTCAATTCACCACCTACCATTCCCGCTAATTAATTTATCGTTTGAGGAAGCGGCTCGTCTGTTCAAAATTTCGTTGGGATCTTTCCTGTTCTTCCATAGAATTGGATATGCCTAAAAAGAATAACCTCTTCAATCGAAGAGAGGACGTGATGCGATAAAATATGCGCATATGAAGTCATTGCCGGTTTAATGGTGATAAACTCTCCGCTGCTACGATATCAGATGGCCTTACTTTCAGAATTGCTAAGCCCAGTCTCCATATAGGCGGGCTCTTCTTCGTCTTTAACCTTGAACTCGGTCCGAGTAAAGTGTATTACATTACGATCAACAACCTCTTTGGGTGGAAGATCAGGACAGAAGTCTGCAATACGAATTGACCTTGTTCAAGCTTCGATTTAAGCCGGTGGAGGGCAGTTCACCTCAACAAATTTTGAATGCTTCAGGTTCGTGTTTTGTTGCTATTTTAAGGGCTCGTCTGCAATCTGCATCTTTGAATACATAATAATGCCAACCTGAAATCTTCATGCAGAATGTAGACTTCGCACTCGACTACATTTCTCCCATAAAATGTAGTATATTTCATTGCAAGTTCATCAATTGTTTGAAGGACGTTAACAGAGTGGCAGAAGTGGGGGTGTTAGTGCTACTAAGGAAATTATGTAAGAATAGAAAGTAAATGGAGATGTTCTTACGAAGGATAGAACTTTCTGGACTTGAGAATTGACAACACTATAGGTTCTAAAAGATGAACATGGCCGACTATCATGACAACACGTTAATTGGCTCAAAGATGAAGATACAGTTTCATTGAAAGTTG
>SNQJ01S0042541.1:15885-38300 GCA_010110895.2 Picea sitchensis
TTAGTGTGTGTTTGAAGCTTGCCGAGCAGAGGGGTAGCAGCAGTGTTCTCGGCGCCCTGGCATTGATCCTTGCTCTTGCTGTGTCGCGGGCGAGGGGGAGGCCTCGCAGGGGAGCCGGCTGGTATGCGACTGACTCCAGGAGGAAGCGACACAGGAGATTTGAACGGGTTGTGATCATGGCCAAGAAAAGGCGACGTCGGGTGACCATGATTGCGAGCTCGCCCCCCAGAACCTTTGTCAAAGAAGTCCCAAACATGGAGCTCCCATCGGACTTTTCAGAGAGCAGGATGTTTATTGTTCCAGATAATTGGAACCCCCCGACATGTATTGAAGAAGTAGAGGCACTGCCTCGCTCAAGAGACACTTCAGGTCCCTGTGAAGCTCCTAACGAAGAGTCCACCACTTGTTTGGTAGAGGAGGAACCACCGGAAGACACCATAGACTCGCAGCCGAACAAGGAGCATTCGGGACGTCAGGAAACGGATGCCAAGCCGAAGACGCCGCCCTCGCCACCACTCCTGCACCCAGAGCATCTGCAACTAATTTTTGAGGTTCGAAGCCTGGTGGATGATCAAATTTTTAGAGCAGTTTGCGTTAGCCAACGCTTGGACATGCTCTATGCGGCCTATTCCAATGCCACTCCTCGGCGACAATGTCCAACATGTGCTCAGCCTTATGTCATCCTAGCCAGTGGTGGAAAAGCGACGGACGCTTACGAGGACTTCGGGGAATAGGTTCTTCTGTCTCGCATGATTTCCAACTCTTTTTCTGTCGTAGTTTACCAGAGCTGTAGCTCTTTAGTTGTTAGCATGGTTAGCATTATAACAGACCTCACTAAACTATTGTTGATTATGGATGTATACCCTGGTTTCCTTCGGGCAGGGTGGCGCAATGAACTCTTTGATTTTGCATGCTACTGTGGGCAGGCCAGCTGTCTTGGTTTCCTGCATAGGCAGGACAACTGGCACCTGCATGTCATGTGTATTCCTTTTTTGAAGTTATAATATAATAGGTCTCGCCTTTTACTTAAAAAATAAAAAATAAAAAAATAAAGTTAATTCATTTTTATGTTGTTGTTGAGAAATGCAAACTATTAGGAAGAGATGTTGTGTGTAGATAAAACCAATATTATGGCAATCAAATTTAAGAAAATAATTTATTCTCAGATTATGTATGGTGATAACATATTCGAAGAGGTGCAATCATGTTTGTCAAGGAAAAAGTCTAAGTATTTTGTTAATCGTCAATGTTACCCTAAAGAGCATATATAAATATTCAACTCTGAAGAGCTTATAACTAAATCACAAGCCAAAACTTGAGTCCACCTAAGACATTGTACTTAGAATCTAGTCAAATCCAAGAAGTAGTCATCGAGACCAAACCAGACATCATGAGCTCTATTATATCCATTACAACATTTTTCATCTGATAATCTCAGCCATGAGCCATCACAAAATAACTAACTAGTCGTAAAAAAACAACTCACCAAAAGTGAGAAAGATATAAGACATCTTATCCTATACCCCTTTTTCTCCAATCTTCACCCATAATGCTTCGAGATTCGCATTGAGCTACAAGTGCATGCACTAGGTGGAGAAGAAGTCAAAAAAATGGATGGATCCTATATGAGTTTTAAGAATTTACCTTGTTGACATGAGGCCTCCAAAGATGAAGAAGCAAGGTTTGGAAGAGAGAATGGATGAAAGAGAGGAAAGAGGAGCTCGCGACAAACCCTCAACCAAAGCAAAGACATTGAAGAACACCCTGCCTCAACCCCCATCAATATAGAAAACATAATTTTGAATTCTCTATCCGAGACTCACAAGAAGGAATTAGCATTCATAATCAGTTAGGATAGTTCTCCTAGTGACTTATTAACCAATGCATCCATGCTCGATCTCAAAATTTCTACCTTTGAACTTAATAAAGAACTTGAAGACCTTAATGACCCTCTATCTAAGACAAGAATGTCTTCGAACCTTGAAAATGAGTCATAAAATCTTTGATATAAAATAAACCTCTAAGGAGGAGAGTCGCTAAAAGAAAGTTGCCTCTGAACCTCTCCACTGCCAAAACCCTGACCAAGGGAAACTGATCTGAATAATGACCCTCAAAAACATCCCAAGCTACCATGGACTACTCCCAATTCCAAATTTGTTCATCGACATCAAGTTATGGACTTTCATTCACATGCTTAATAATGACATTCGAGTTTCAATCTAGGTCAGACCTGACTTTGTCTAACCCTAAGCTTCCTCTCATGCTCTCTAAAAAATAAAAATTACTAAGAGATTTTCCATCGAAATCCTTTGAAAACCCTTACTCACTATATTATGTTTGTGGGACCTTGTCAGTATGAGAAAGTATGGGTTTGATTGCATTATTTAGATCCACTCCTTGCACTTCACAAATACCCACCTCCAACTCTACCCTTGCTACAAACCCCACCTCCAACCCTACTTTACGAAGAAAACCATCATTCTTACCTTATGCCATTGCTTCAGTGACATAATCCTAACCACTCTACCAGAATCTTGACATCCATGCTTCAAGGGTCTCTTCAAGGAACTATCTCAATCTCTAGAAGGCACCTGTAAAACATTAACCTCCCCTCCTTTTACACTTCGCCCATCTATTGACTTAGGTGATTTCTACTTCCTTAAAGACTTCCCAAGACAATAAAGGTGCAAATGGCCATGAATGCAACAATATTGGCAACAAAATGGGAGATTGTCATAGTTTATCATCTGAACACTACACTTTTCACCATATTCGAAGATAATTTGTTGGCACGGGGGCAGACCTAGGGTTCAATGCTTCAATAGTGCACCAACAAAACCCTAACTACCGGCCCTTTCGACAACACCTGCAAGGCAAGTGAAGTCTCACCCGAGGTAGAAGAAGGGGTGGTTACATGACTCAGATGTTTGTAACCGAGCTGGGACACAGATCTGTGATAATAACACTTCATAGAGCACTCTAGCAACACTTAGAAGATGATATGCATTAGTTCATTAGCTTTATTAACATCGCAGAATAAACCCTATGAGAGATTGACGCAGTAACAACTAATATTAAGCGTTTCTACCACTTAGCACATAGCATTAAGTTAGATCTAACATTCATTCACAAGTAGGGCACTAAGCAACAACAAATCTATCTATCATACATAACATTCAAGGCACTGAGCATATTCATAACATAAGCAACACAGCACAAAGCACACCAAAGACACAAGATATACATGGTTCACCCCAGTGTGGGGCTACGTCCACCAACTGCTTCATCTTCTTTATTATTCTTCAATCTCTTACATTCATCTGCTCCTTTGCACTAAGCCACAAAGTTGAGCTTCGCATCGGACAGGAGATTTGTGCGAGATCTGCGCACTGCGCACCAGATCCTCCTTCCCAAAACTAGGTCAAGGCACAAAGCCAACTTCGTTATTGAGCATAGAGCCTT
Organism: Picea sitchensis; assembly: GCA_010110895.2. Taxonomy (NCBI): domain Eukaryota; kingdom Viridiplantae; phylum Streptophyta; class Pinopsida; order Pinales; family Pinaceae; genus Picea; species Picea sitchensis. The sequence goes on from SNQJ01S0042541.1 coordinate 19,348, forward strand.
ACATACGCATTTTGTTGCACAAAGCAACTCATAACTACTTGCACTTAGCTACCAAGACTTCGCTTCTTGTCTCTATCTCTTACATTGCTTTGCCTCTTCTACCTTACAATCTTACTTATTTATACTTTTACAATTCCTTACAAAAAGGCCTAAACATGGGTAAACCCATGGGCCAACATCCCATAACCCATTAAAAAACCCTAAAGAACCCCTTGCTGGTTCCACATAGCCCGCAAAACAAGTGAGATCCGCGATCTCAGCTCCGCCATGGCGCTCCATCTTCAACCCTTGCGTCGAAGTCCAAACAGTGGTCCCAACCTGACCAAGGTTTCCTCAAAACTTAGTTGAGGGCCAACATAATTTATTATGGAAGACCACCTATTAGAGAGGACAATACCATAATGCGATGAATACCCTTCCTATCTAGGGTTTATTGAGCCACCCCCCATAAGGAGCCTATTTTGTCTCCTACTATTTGTAGAATTCTTTGATCCCAAGGATGAAGAAGTAAACTAGGAAATTGAACCCACGACATAATTTTTCTTTTGCAGCTCGGTTCAGGTCAAAAGTATCATACCAGGGCAATAAGATTAATCCAAAATATTTGTAGCTCTGAGCCCCCCTACGAGCACTACATCCTCGGCTATATAGTTTTTGAAGATAAATGTAAAAAAACTTATCTGCAATGGAGAGATCTACACCTTACCTCTAACTACAACTACCCAAGAAGATCCAATACACTCTACCATTTTGGAGAGATAAGGTTTAGGCTCACAAAAAGACCCTATCAAAACTCTTGCTACCAAATTATTTATGCCACTCATTAGCCAGACTATTGGAAGAGGGATTTTCACCAAACCAACAAAAGGTATACACCACTTCCTCCTTGAAGAACCTTGGTTCATTTCTTCCCTCCACCACCACCTTTATCTTACTCCTCCAACTTCCACATGGTGCATCAGACACCTATCTTATCATATAGTGGAATAGATTCTACAACTTAAAAGTCTCCCATAGGAGGTGCAATCTTACTAGTACTTAGGTATCAATTTCAATTGTCATTTAAACTAGAACTATAGTGTTAAGAAGAAAATCATCGATGGATGGAAATTTTACTATGGTCTCGAAAATAGATGTAGGAATGTTGAGCTTTGGACTAGGATAAGAAAAAACTAATTTTCAACACTTTAGTTATCCCAATTATTCTCAAGTTTGGGCCTACAACATTTTTCACAAGACTTGGAATAGAATTAAGCAAATCCAAAATTGTTTTGGTATCTATAATTTTAAAAGCAAATGCAACACTTCCCAACCCATTCTCTTGATTGATGTCAAATGTATTATCATGAAGTCTAGAGCCATGATTAGATATTTAGAATATCAACATAAATTGCTCAAGTTGAGAAAGGATAAGCTCCATGTTATTGCTTCTAGTATGAGTAGTAGCCATCACAAGCTCAAAAGAGGTTGGGCTAGAGATTTTGAGGCTTGGATTAGCTATTGGAACATAAAATAAGACAGTGAAGTTCATAACATCAAATCTTAAATCCCGAGAAAAGTTTATAAAGTTTCATAACTCCACACTAAAAGGGGCAACCTCAAGATGGATGGAAATGACTATGGAAACCCTAGCCACAACAATCTAGGGTTTTCCATTTTTTTGTTGGGTCTAGGGTAGGTGGCCAGTTTTCAACTGCCTTTGGGTTTTCCCTTGCTCTTTTCAGTCAACATCCTGTCATTTTCTCTCTCTTTTTTTTGGTTGATGAGGAGGAATTAGTAGATTATTCGATGGACCCGCTAGAGGAGCAGATGATCTGGAACTTGTCAGGTGGGCAGTGTCTCTCTCAGGAAATAGGTGGTAGTTCTGTGGCAACGGCCTTGGGAAACAGGGGGGAAATAGATGCAGGTTTTTCAAGGTTCGGGAGCAGCGACAGTCTCTCTCAGGATGACATTGTGTCACCGTTTTCAATTGGTTTCCCTGGGTTGGAGCCTCGGGGTGTTTTTTCAAATGGGGGAGTGGATCTTTCGAGCCTATTGAGGGAGTTGAGGCTCAAGGACGGGGGTTCTCAAAGGAGGACCTCTGCGAGATTTGAACATTTTCTTCCTTCATCTCTCGACCACCAGGTGGATCTACGCGCAGGAGAATGTTGTGGTTTTGGGGTCGGTTCTTCTTTTTCCTACTCGACATGGCCCCTCTCTGCAGGCTTCTATGATGAACACCCCTTATCCTCTTTGAGGCTCATTCCAGCTTTTAACCTTCCAGTGTCCAGTTTTGGGTTAGATCCTCTGCTACCTTCCCCACCCTCACTGGGTTTTGTTGATTCTTTTTTGGCGTTGCTAGGATCCTCGGATGGTACCCTTAGGGTTGATCTAGTTTCTAGGCAAGGTGGGTCTGCGATGGGCTTAAGGATTTTGCAAGAAGGGGGTCACGAAGAAGGTGTTGGGGAAACACATATCATCAGGCGGGCAATAAAGCATCGAAAGAACAAAGGGGTAAAAGCCTTTGGGGCCTCGATCAACTTGGTGTTAGGGCAAGACATAACCATTCCACAGGCGCTGGACATGGAAAATTTGGGGGTGGTAGGCAATGCATGTGGAAGACAATTTGGTGTTAGAAATCTAAAGGATTGGGTGGCCTGGTCTTGGGATAAGGACATCTCATGTCTCCCTGAGGTGTCGACATTATCTAGAGGATGGATTCTCTTCAAATTATGGAATACAGAAGATGGAGAATGGTTATTGAAAAAACCTTGGATTATTGACTCGACACCTCTGTTGTTAAAAAATGGACCCCCCTTTTCGATGCTAGCAAGGAGTGATTGAATGTCATGCCCGTATGGGTATGTTTCCCAGGTCTGCCTCCAGATTTTTGGACATAATTAAGTTTCAAAGAATTGGGCAATGCATTGGGGACCTCTATGGATGTTGATATGTCTTTCTGCAGTTATGGGAAGATGTATTTTGCCTGAACTCTGATTATGTTGGATGTGAGAGCTGGGCTAGTTGAAGAGATGAAACTGATCAAGGGGGATGTCCACTTTCTTCATAAATTAAACTATGAAGGTATTCGCTTCAAATGTTGAAGATGTCATAAATAGGGGCATGTAGTTAAGCATTGTTCTTTGCCTTTTCGACCGAGTCGAGGGGGGGTTTTGGACATAGTTAAGCTTGGAAAAGGACAACATCGATGGAAGAAGGGGTTCTGGATCCTCCTCCAGACAAGTTTGGAAAAGAAGATTCCTCGGTAGGATTGGTAGTAGAGGAAAGAAGGGGGATGCATGGGGAGAAGGTTTTTCCACAATCGTCCAGTTCAAGGCATGAAGGAGATTTGTCCAAGGATTTCAGGGACGATGGGTCTCCTAGGCGGGCTCATGAGTATCTCCAAGGAATCTCGTCTTTTTTTGGTATGAACTTCCCTCCTCCGCCTCCTTTAAATTTTGTTATTAATTCTTTGTCCCTTGCCTTGAAACCAATCTCATCATTGCTCCATGTCCCTCATCTTAGTTTATTTATGTTCCTTCCCCCTCGCCTTTCCATCTTGAGACCAGCTCGTCTTTGGAATCCGAAGAAGGAGTGATCTATCAACTACGAAATAGGCCTGTAAGGGGCGGTGGTAGGGCTAATGGGCTTGGTAAAAATCCTATGCTCAACCAAGGAGGTAAAGGAAGAGGAAGGAGATCTCAACTCTACAAAGCCCACAATAGAGCTCTGACTGATACTGTTGAAGGGAAACAATGTTCAATTTATGGGGTGCTTAGAGCAACGGGTTCCCTGTAAGGCGTTCCCCAATGAAATTACTCTCATTTAATTGCAGGTGGTTGGCCGGCCCTCAGAAAAAAGTTGTTGATATCCATAGGATGGTGGAGTCAAGCCAGCCTGACATTTTACTTCTTCAAAAAACTATGGGGGAAGAAGCAATTATCGTCCCTTGGTTGAAAGCTCTCTTTAAAAATTGGGATTTTGTGGGATTGGATGTTACTAGTCGATCAAGAGGTGTGGCAACTGGTTGGAATGCAAACAAAATAAAGGTTAAAAATTACTTGGGATTTGATTGTGGATTAGGAGTAATTCTACAGGAGTTGGGTGTGGAGAAGCAGCTAACAATTTTAAATATTTATGGGCCTTAACAAGACTGATCCCCTTACTGGGAAGCTTTAGCTCATAAATAATTTATTAAAACTGAGACGCTCATTTTGGGAGGTGATTTAAATTTTTCCTCGGGGAATGCAGAGATTTGGGGCCTAAGAGCGAGGCAGGATTCCTTGTCAGATTTCTTTGATCAATTAATAAAAAGGATGAAGTTGATTGATATACCACCAGTTAAGTTATGTGCGATATAGAGGAACAAACGAGTTGGTGAGGATCGAGTAGAAAAAAGGTTGGATCATTTTTTAGTATATGAAGCTTTGATGGAGGCTTGTCCCCAGATAAGGCAATGGGTGGGTACTGGGGGAGTATCTGACCACTCCCCCATCCTCATGGAAATAGCTACAGGGCCCAGAAAGACCCTCAGTCCCTTTAAGTTCAATTCGAAATGGTTAAAGGAGGAGAGTTTTATCTCTCTTGTTAAAGACCATTGGATGTCATTTGATGCCAATGCAAGAGCTCGGGCAGGTGTTCAATTTGTGGCAAATATTCAAAGGATCAAACAATCTGCAATAACTTGGGCTAGGGTTAAGAAGCAAAGGGACATGTAGGATCTAATAGATAGTGAAGCGACTCTTCAGATAATCTATGATTAAGAGGGTGGGGGTTTCGTTTTGACATCCTCAAAGGAGGAGTTGAGGGAGTTGGAGGGATGAAGGAGAAAATTGTTGGAGGAAAGGGAGGTAGAATGGAGATTAAAGGGTAGAGCCATTTGGTTGGAAAAGGGAGATGAAAATACCAATTTTTTCCAAGCCTTTGCAAAAGTAAGGAAAATGGCTAATGCCATCTGGAGTCTCAATGACCCAACATGAAGAAAGGTTTCTTCTTTTGAAGGTCTAGCTCGATTAGGGAAGGCCCATTTCCAAACCCTTTTTAAGGCGGATTAGAGGGATTCTTTGGGAGACATAGTAAGACTAGCCCTTTTCTTTCCCAGTTTTGTCAGTGAAGAAGGAAATCGAGACCTGATGGTAGAAGTTACAGAGGAAGAATTAAAGGAGGTGCTCCATAGATTTCAGAAAGATAAAATCTCTAGTCTAGATGGGTGGCCAATTGAGTTTTTCTTAGGACTCTACGATCTTATTGGAGCAGATATTCTAATTGTGGTGGAGGAGACTAGGTCAGAAGGACACATGCATGCCCCTTTAAACTCCACCTTTATATCCCTTATCCCCAAATTGGATGAGCCCTCTTCCCTGGATGATTTTTGTCCCATATCACTATGCAATTGTATTTATAAAGTGGTTTCTAAAATTATTGCAAGAAGACTTAAAATTGTCCTTTCATCCAACATTTCCAAGGAACAGTTCAATTTTTTGGAAGGGAGACAGATCCATGAGGCGATTGGAGTGGCACATAAGGTCATGCATAGTGTAAAATTGAGAAAGGAAAAAGGAGTTGTTGAGACATAAGTTTGCACCTTTGCCCCTTTTCTCTCATTACCCTATACCTCCATCAAAGATCATTCCTTTTCTGATTGGTTAAGTTGGTTCCCCATTACTAAATGACTCATTTTTTATCATTGCCTCTCTTGACTGTTTTTTTGCACCATCTTTTTGTTTTCTTGAAGGGTAATTACATGTTATGGTTTGAGTTTGAAGCACTTGAGTCTTTGTTGTTCTTCCTTTGTTCATCCCTCTATTTTCTCATTTGTCTATCATTTGTGTGACACCGTCCAAGGAGAACCTACAACCATATCATCTTGCCACCCAACCATATTTTTGTCTTGGTAAACCAATTCTCCAACTGACCAAAAAAATCAAATAATAAAAAAACTAACCATTCCAAACTTGAGGTTGCCTAGCTCTGCCCTTTAGCAGTCAGGTGCAGACTTTAGGACCAACATCTTCTAGCGTCGATGTCAGGGAATGGAGTAATGAAATATATTTCCCTCGGAGAACGACAACGATCAGATCTAATCTTTGATGGTGATCAAAGACCAGACACATTCAGACTGCCACCTTTCTTCTGGCGGCTCCACTGAGTAAACTTCACAAAATAAATATTGGCTCCCAGAAAAGGACTCAAGACATCCAAATTTGAGCACATCAAAGCCACTAAGGCTCATCCTAACCCTAAGAAGGATACAATAGTCTCTAAGCCAGAAATACAACTAAGAAAATCAACCCTACCTCAGAGATATACCTCATCCCTCAAGGGTAAAGCTGCACCTAAAGAGTCTACTTTTCTCCACTATCACAAGCAACTTGAACTTGCTAGCCTTGAGAATCATAATTCCAAGGACTCTTAGATACCTTTAACCCCCACCTCTACTTCATCATTCAGTTCAACATCCACCCCTATATCTCCAATCGAACCTTAGATTCCTATTGCTCGAGCAATCATTGTTAACAGGATGGATGCCATAATTGTTGCTAGATATGCACCCCTAGTTTTGCTTGTAGGCTTACATGCACTCCCAACCACAGATTATATGAAATATGTGCCAAGATATAATGGGGAAGGGGATGTCATAGTTGAGGAGCATCTAGTAGCCTTCTACAACTTTGCAGAAAAGTTCAACATTGACTATATGTAGATGTGTGGATGAGGTTGTTTGTACAGAGCCTAGATGGGGAGGCAAGGAAACGGTTTCGAGATCTCCCTCTAGCCTCCATCACAGCTATTTATGCGTTAGATGAAGCTTTCATAAAGCAATGGGGAGATAGAAAAGAATATATGTATTACACCACTGAGTTTGGGGCTCTTAAGAGAAAGAATGGTGAGTCTATTTCAGACTTCACCAAGAGATTCAACAAGATGTATGGAAAAATCCTAGATGAGATCAAACCAACTGAAGCCTCTACCAGTATCACGTATGCTAATGCATTTGATGCATAATTCTCCCTTCAGTTGAGGGAGAGAAAATCCACCACCTTGTTGTCCATGCAAGAAGCAGCCATTGAGGTTGAGTCCAATATCCTAGCATCCGACGGGTTAAAGACTAGATTTGATAAGGACAAGAAGAAACAAAGGGAGGATTCCCCTGCCTCCTCTAACCCAGCCACATCTGATCCTAAACTTGATGAAATGACCAAAACATTAAAGGACTTGACATCTGAAATAACTAAGATGAAATAGGAATCTAAGCAACCAAACAGAGCTTTTCAGGGGGCTGGGAACATAAATCCAAACCAGTTTAGGAGGTTGAATGATGTCCCTCAGATAATGCAGAGAGAAAGGATGAATGTTGATGATCAAAGAGTGGTATATCCTTTCCAAAACAATCAAATTGAGGAAATGGATGTAGAAAGTTATGTTGTGGATGATGTCGATGTACTCTTCAATGAAACTGATTTTTATTCCAGTCACTTAACACAACAAGATTATGAGGTAGCACAACTGTCAAATCAGTTTGATATTGAGGTAGGGGAAGAGGGAGTTATTCAAGGCAAGCCCCAAAAGAAGTATGATTTGAGGCCTAGAACAGGGGCTCCCAAAGCCACCACCTCTGATCAGAACAAAAAATCATAAGTCCCCCCTAGTCCGAATCCAAGCAAGGGTACATTGACTAAAGCTCACCAACCTCCCCCATCCAAACTTGTTGTCCCTGAAGTAAAGGAAGCTAACAGACCACAAACATCTTTCAACCTAGAGCATGAGTTTAGCAAAATAAATATCCATGTGGCTTTGTCAGAATTGCTGAAAAATGAGCCATTCAAAAAATCTATTATGAAGGTTCTGCAGCCACCTACTTCTGTTGTAACTTATGATGTAATCAGTTTGCAGGATGAAAACCTAGCCATTACTATGGGTCCACACATCGAGGATGGCTCTGATGCCTCTCTGCCATTCTACATATCTTTAAATGTCCATCACAAGATCCTACATAACTGTCTCATGGACTCATGTACCTCTCACAATGTCATGCCTAAGGTTGTAATGGAGGAACTAGGTCTGGAGATCACCAAGCCCTACCAAGACCTTTACTCCTTTGACTCTAAAAAAGTGAAATGTTTGGGATTGATAAAAGATTTGGTGGTTTCTTTGGCATAGTTACCCATGAAAAGTGTAGTGATGGACATCATTGTGGCTAAAATTCCCCCCAAGTTTGGTATGCTCTTGTCCAGGACATGGGCCAAGAAGGTTGGAGGATCATTACAAATGGACCTCACATATGCTACCATCCCTATTTTCAAAGGAGAACATAAGAGGCTATACAGAGAGGTCAGATTGGCATACATCATCAGTGATCATCATAATCCAAACAACCATCCAGTTTATGTTATTGAAGATGAGATTGGGTCATCTGTTTTCCATTTAAATGATGATGAACCATAAATAACAGTCAACAAATGCAAAAATCAATCACTGACATATCAACAGAACAAGGTGTGGAAGATGTATTTCGATGGCTCTTCATCAAAGGAAGGTTATGGGGCTAGTATAGTCCTTATTTCCCCTACACATGAGGTAATAACACTCTCTTACAAGTTGTAATTTGAGACTACTAACAATATAGCTGAGTATGAAGCCCTGGTGTTGGGATTGAGGGCTGCCAAAGACATGGCCATTGACAGTTTGGCAGTTTTTGGTGATTTTGAGTTGATTATCAACCAAGTCAAAAACATCTATCAAGCTAAACAACAGAGGCTCAAGCAATATAGGAACGAGGTATGGGACCTAGTTGACAACTTCTTTTTAGAATTTAACATATCCTTCATTCCTAGAGAGGAAAATCAGAAGGCGTATTCTTTGGCCTTGGTTGACGGCACCTTCAAACCTCCCATTGGTCCAAATCTTAAGTATCAAGTGGAAGTCATGCATATCATAGGAATACCAGAGAACATAAAGCACTGACAAGTCTTTAGTGATGATTTGGAGCTACAAAGATTTATGCAGACCATTGAAGAATTCTCCAGTACCTCAATAGATCAAGAGAATGAATAAGAAAATCATCAAACATCTCATCCGTTGAACAAAGTGGTTGGCCATAACATTGTGGAACTTGTTATCTCCTCAAATTTATTTGAGGATTCCAAGTCATTAGGTGATAGATTCTTCCCAATTTTTTCCTAATGGTTTCAGAATGGTCTTTTCAAAGAACATTTGTTTTAAAGTCATGAGGAAAAATTTCTAAAGAATTAGCTTTCAACAGCTAAGGGTCGAATTTTATTGTGTTGTAAGCTGTCGAAAGCTCCCAGTTTCGACAGCTAAAAAAGGCTAGCACATGATGTTCTAAGCTGCCAAAAGTGCAGAGTTAGCCACTAGTTAACCTATCCCGTCGGGCTCCTATACCATCATAAACTAACACATGTCACACAAAGCTCAGCGTCGAGTTCTATACCACATACTCCACTCATATCATCAACTATGTATATGCTGACACATTCAAAAGGCTAAAGGATCTAAACATCCGATGCATGGGGGGTTCGATCTCTGAACGCAAAATGGACAGTTGCCAAACGCCTGATTTGCAGGCAGAGGATTTGTGTGCAGGTATCCTTTGGTAAGCATAGCTTGGTTGTTGGAATGTTTGACAGGTCAAAGGCATCTGGCCATGAGGAAAAGCCACGAACAGGAGGATTTGCGTCGAGCTGCAAGGTTTGAGGTATCCATCGCTAAACTGCCAGAATCAAAGCATCAAGGTGTCTCACACCGAGCTGATTAGCTTGAAGTCATGAGCCAAGTCACGAGTAAAGCAACAATTGAGCCACATGTTGACAGAATTAATTCACAATATAAGAAAGTGGGGGCAATGATGGCAATGTTAAAACTTTGAATATCAATCAAGAAGGAAATATCAATGTTATCATCATGAACATAAATGTCTGCTCTGTTCAAATTTTGCCAGACCTCGCCTATCCACTTGCATTTGGATTATATTGTTACGATATCTGAAAAATTAAAAACACTTGCAAGAAACGCAATAGGGGTTAACGTTCTAATTGCAAATTACTGTAGAGGACACTAAATGATTACAAGGATCAACATCATGATCCGATACTTAGTGTTATTGAATGTCGAAAGCGCAAAAATAGATAGAAGATCAATCTTTTTGCTCAGATCGAATGCTTTCGCTGCCAAATCATTTGAAGAAGGTTTTTAATCAATGATAATATTAAAAGGGATAAAGACTACCTTCCCTTTCAAGATTTTGAGGCAGGTGCAAAAGGGAAAAGGGTTAGAGAACTTTTCTATTTTTGGTTAAAATATTGCCGAGTTGTCAAAAGAAGATTTTGAGTGTTTTGTCATCACCTTGAAGGCTGTTGAAGATGTTGAAGATAGCTGAAGACTGCCAGATTATGATAAGGGATTGACCCATAATGATAGGATTTGATCCTACTTTTCAGATATGTTTTGATTTTGTTCTATTTTTGGTATATCAGATCTAGTTTTATAGGATCTTGAACTTGTTTGTAAAGGCTATAAAGCCTATGACTTTTAAGAAAGAAAGGGAGGGGAGGAAAACAATCATGAGGACTATGGTTCGACTTTGGAGACTTTTCATACTTGTAATCTCAGACTTCTCATTACATATCAGTAATATAAGCTTCTTTTGCCATTGATGTTCAAATTTCTCATCTCTTATCTATTTTGTACTTGCACTTGAATACTATTTTCATGTTGTTCATGTTTGTCTAATGTATGATAACTGTCATCTTATCATTGCATTGATGAGTTAGAATTGCAAGTATTCTTTACCTATTGTAATTAGCCATTCATATATATTTTGTATATGTTTCTGCTGGTATAGTATGTAATTCTTCACACATCCACCTACTTACAAACTCTCTGAACAACAGTGGTTGAAAGCTTTGTCCATCTGAGTGTGTCTATGCATGTTCTAAGTGAGGTTTGATTAAGTCATCCGACTTGATCCTATTTCCCATACATTATTGAACATTTAAGTTACCAAGCTCATTCCCTTTACAGTAAGGGAAAGACTCCTGGAGTGATAACAAATTGGCGTCGTTGCCGGGGAACGGAAGTGAAGCTAGTTTCCCTAGGAAGAACGACATAGATCCAACTCTTGATGGTAGACAAAGGGAGGACATAGAATTGATTGTAGCAATTTGCCTGGCGACTCCACAATTAAGGACTCCACTGGGGAGGATCCGATTGACAGAAGATGAAGAGGCTAAATTTCAAATCCAGGTATCGATTCATTAGTCTTCTTCATGAACTGTTGTTGTTCTTTATCAACTCTTTCATGTTGTTCCCTTCATATGTCAAGAGAATCATTTTCAGTTTTGTATATTTGGATCATCGTCATTCTTCTTTCATATATCCATCTTTAGAAGAAGAAAGCTTGCAGCCTCCTTATGTTGTTGATGTTGATCCTATTTCTTTACCTTAGCCTGTTCATAAAGATGAGCTTTGCGTACAAATCTCTCTTGAAACTGATCAACCATATAACCTCGAGGAGGTCAAAACCGATTCAAAACCTTCTTAGATTTTAGTGACTATTGAGCCTTCCAATCAGCTTGTTACACCTCAATATCATCCCACTACTTTCTTATCTAAAATCAGAATGAAGATGTTCAAGCCTTTAAGGCTGCCATGTCACCTTAACCCTTATCCTCTTGACTGCCTTGAATATCTTCCCCGGTTTTCTGGAGAGAATCAAGTTTCAGCCGAGAGGCACTTGGAATCCTTTGAAAAGTTTTTTGATCGATTCGAGATTGTTCACGATGATGTGATCATGAGGATTTTTTCTAAGTCTTTGTTCATAGATGCTTTTATTTGGTTTAAGGGTCTAAGAGCTGATTCCATTGGTTCTTGGATCGAGCTGTCAAATGCTTTTTTGAAGCATTGGTGTGAGAACAAATCTCTTGATTTGTATCTCACTGATTTCTATGCTTTGAAGAGAGAGGAGAACGAAGCTTTGCCTGTCTTCAATCGAAGGTTCTACAACATTTATCATGATATGCCTTTGGAGATCCGGCCTACAGAGACTACTGCCATGATATATTATGTTATGGGTCTGCATTCAGAGCTTGCCCTCCTCCTGTTAGAAAGGAAGTCTTCATCCCTAAGATGCTTGTTTGAAGATGCTCTAGAGATTGAGGAGAATATCCGTGCTTCCAGGAGGATCTGAGAGCGGGTTTTCTTTGAAAATATGTATGCACATGAGCAAGCAGAATGTCAGTATGGTTCAGATTTTGAGTAGGAAGATAGTGAATACGAGGCAGATTTGGAACAACAACAAGCATGTGAGTTTATTTCAGATTGTGAATAAGATTCTTCAGTGTTTGCAGATGTTTCAATGAACATGTATACATGTCAAATTATTGAAAATGAAATAGTTGATGACTGCATTAACAACTACATGTTTCTAGCTGGTCATAATCCTTGTAATTTAAACACTGCTTTATCACTATCCTCCGAGAACTATTCTGAAAAGGAAGTTGTAGTGATTGATGATCAAGATCTGATCAAAATAGAATTAGAGGGGCATTAGTCTTCTAGCAAGGAGGTTTTCATAGATGTGCAGGTGTTTTCCATAGACGAGCATGTTTCTGATCTTGCTTTCAAAGATCCAGTGGCAGCCTTCATGGAATCATACATTTCATAAGACATGAAAATTTCATATTTCTTTAGTCGCCCATGTGTTCGGGTGAGTATGGCTTCCTAAACGAGTTCTTATCACTATCGTTACTTTTCAGATATCATTTGTTGATCAGTGACAAAGACAAGATTATTTCAGTATTGAAACTACTTGAATGGTCGTTATGGTTGTTATGGAAGTCAGCCTTTACCTAACCAAATTGTAGATTTGGTTAGAGTAGGGTAGTGCAGGAAATAAGCTCGCTTCCCGAGCTTTTGTCTTCTTTTAAGTTATTCAACAACAATGTCAGTTAGTTTGTTGTAATAAAGGCAGTTCTTGAAAGGTGTTCAGAAAGTGGTTGTTCTGTTGAATTCATGCCCAATGAAACTACAAGTTCAAGCTTTCCATTTGTAAATATCATTTCTTTTCTGTTAGTTTCGCAAATAAATCCATGCCCAATGGAACACTAGAGTTTATGTTTAGTTTGAGTTTTGTTTTTTTAGGAAAGGCATCAGATCTAAGGTTCTTGAAACCTCACAGGGAGGATTTCATCCCCAATAGGAGCCAGTTGTTATCTCCTCAAATTTATTTGAGGAGCCCAAGTCATTAGGTGATAGATTCTTCCAAAAAATTTCCTAATGGTTCCAGAATGGTCTTTTCAAAGAATATTTGTTTTAAAGTTATGAGGAAAAATTGCTAAAGAATTAGCTTTCGGCAGCTAAGGGTCGAATTTTATTGTGTTGTAAGTTGCCGAAAGCTCCTAGTTTCGGCAGCTAAAAAAGGCTGGCGCTGGATGTTCTAAGATGCCGAAAGTGCAGAGTTAGCCATCGGTTAACTTGTCCCGTCAGGCTCCTAAACCATCATAAACTAACACATGTCACACAAAGCTCAGCGCCAAGTTCTATACCACATACTCCACTCATATCATCAACTATGTATACGCCGACGCATTTAAAAGGATAAAGGATCTAAACATTCGATCCATGGGGGGTTCGATCTCTGAACGCAAAATGAATAGTTGCCAAACGCCTAATTTGTAGGCAGAGGATTTGTGCGCAGGTATCCTTTGGTAAGCATAGCTTGGTTGTTGGAATGTTTGACAGGTCGAAGGCATCTGGCCATGAGGAAAAGCCACGAATAGGAGGATTTGTGCTGAGCTGCAAGGTTTGAGGTATCCATCGCCAAACTGCTAGAATCAAATCATCAGGGTGTCTCACGCTGAGCTGATTAGCTTGAAGTCATGAGCCAAGTCACGAGTAAAGCAATAATTGAGCCATGTGTTGACGTAATTAATTCACAAGATAAGCAAGTGGGGGCAATGATGGCAATGTTAAAACTTTGAATATCAATCAGGAAGGAAATATCAATGTTATCATCATGAACGCAAATGTCTGCTCTGTTCAAATTTCGCTAGACCTTGCCTATCCACTTACATTTGGATTATATTGTTATGATATCTGAAAAATTAAAAACACTTGCAAGAAACACAATAGGGGTTAACGTTATAATTGCAAATTACTGCAGAGGACACTAAATGATTACAAGGATCAACATCATGATCCAATACTTAGTGTTATTGAATGTCGAAAGCACAGAAACAGGCAGAAGACCAATCTTTTTTATCAGATCAAATGCTTTTGCTGCCAAATCATTTGAAGAAGGTTTTTAATCAATGATAATATTAAAAAGGATAAAGATTATCTTCTCTTTCAAGATTTTGAGGTAGGTGCAAAGGGGAAAAGGGTTAGAGAACTTTTCTATTTTTGGTTAAAATATTTCCCAGCTGTCAAAAGAAGATTTTGAGTGCTTTTTCATCACCTTGAAGGTTGTTGAAGATGTCGAAGATTGTTGAAGACTACTAGATTATGATAAGGGCTTGACCCATAATGATAGGATTTGATCCTACTTTTCAGATCTGTTTTGATTTTGTTCTATTTTTGGTATATCAAATCCAGTTTTATGGGATCTTGAACTTGTTTGTAAAGGCGATAAAGCCTATGACTTTTAAGAAAGAAAGGGAGGGGAGGAAAACAATCATGAGGACTGTGGTTCGACTTTGGAGACTTTTCATACTTGTAATCTCATACTTCTCATTACATATCAGTAATATAAGCTTCTTTTGTCATTGATGTTCAGATTTCTCATCTCCTATCTATTTTGTACTTGCACTTGAATACTATATTCATGTTGTTCATGTTTGTCTAATGCTTGATAACTGTCATCTTATCATTGCATTGATGAGTTAGAATTGTAAGTATTCTCTACCTATTGTAATTGGCCATTCATATATATTTTGTATATGTTTATGCTGGTATAGTAAGTAATTCTTCACACATCCACCTACTTACAAACTCTCTGAACAATAGTGGTTGAAAGCCTCGTCCATCTGAGNATAAGCTTCTTTTGTCATTGATGTTCAGATTTCTCATCTCCTATCTATTTTGTACTTGCACTTGAATACTATATTCATGTTGTTCATGTTTGTCTAATGCTTGATAACTGTCATCTTATCATTGCATTGATGAGTTAGAATTGCAAGTATTCTCTACCTATTGTAATTGGCCATTCATATATATTTTGTATATGTTTATGCTGGTATAGTAAGTAATTCTTCACACATCCACCTACTTACAAACTCTCTGAACAATAGTGGTTGAAAGCCTTGTCCATCTGAGCGTGTCTATGCATGTTCTGAGTGAGGTTTTATTAATTCATCTGACTTGATCCTATTTCCCATACATTATTGAACATTTAAGTTACTAGGCTCATTCCCTTTACAGTCAGGGAAAGACTCCTGGAGTGATAACATAACTTAAAACAAATCACATTCCCAGGGGCCTAGTGCCACTGGAAATGTTATTTGACAGTTCTGATGTCCCCAGAGAAGCTGCCATAAAAAATCAATAAGAATAAGTAATGGACTGCAACATTGGGACTGCTGAAAATCCCATAATAATCAAATTGTTCAAGGCACTAGTTGCAGAACAAAAAGACAGGTATGTCAGCCTCATGAAAAAATTTGTTGATATTTTTGCATGGTCATATGAGGATTTGAAGACATTTGACACTGACATCATCCAACACAAGATCCCTCCGAAGTCTGGTTCTAAACCATTTAGACAGAAGATTAGACAATTTAATCCAATGTTGATGTCCATTATTGAAAAAGAGCTGAAACAAATGCTTGATGCCATAATTATTGTGCCCTTGAGGTACTCAGATTGGGTGGCCATCTTAGTACCTGTGAGGAAAAAGAGTGGGGAAATACACTTGTGTGTTGATTTCAGAAATCTCAACAAGTGTTCTAAAGGACAACTACCCCCTACCCAATATGGACCATATTTTGCAAAGGGTAGTGGGTGCCCACAAGATTTCCTTGTTGGATGGATACTCTGGTTATAAATAGATAACAGTGTGTGAAGAAGACAAATATAAAACAACATTCACCACCCCATGGGGGACATTCATGTACGACAAGATGCCCTTCGAACTGATGAACGCAGGGGCCACCTTTTAGAGGTCCATGGACATAGCCTTCATGGGCGAGAGAGACAAATTCATGGTTATATATTTGGATGACATCACCAGTTTCTCCAAATCTGATGATGAATATTTACAACACCTTGAGCAGATTTTCCGAAAATGCAGAAGGTATGGGATTTCTTTGAATCCCAGGAAATCCCACTTTGCCATGCCAAAAGGAAAGCTCCTAGGCCACATCATATAAGAAGGAGGAATAAAAATAGACCCTAAGAGAGTTAATGCCATTCAGGAAATTGAAATCCCTAGAAATAACAAGTCTATTTAGTCTTTTATAGGCAGAGTAAATTTTCTAAGGCGCTTTGTGCCAAACTTTGTTGAAATCATAAGGCCTATTACTAACATGCTAATGAAAGATGTTATTATTAAATGGTCACTGGAGGAAAAATCAACATTCCAAAGGATCAATCAAGCTTTGGTTGCAGCCCCTGTATTGGTTAGCCCTGACTATTCCAAAGAGTTCGTTATCTTCTCTTTCGCTTCCGAGGAAACCATTGTTGCAGTATTGCTACAAAAAAATGAAGAAGGGCATGAACAAACCATATCCTTTTTCAGCAAAGCCCTCCGAGATGCTGAGCAGATGTATGACATATTAGAAAAGCAAGCTGATGTGTTGGTCAAAGCTTTGAAGGCCTTCAAGGTGTATGTGTTACAATCTAGCATAACAACCTATGTTCCTAGCAACAGTGTCAAAGAGATTATGGTCCAACCAGACAGTGAAGGAAAGAGAGGGAAATGGATTGTCAAATTACTGGAGTATTACCTGCACATAAAACCCACCAGGTTGATTAAGGGACAAGGACTTGCCAAGTTGTTATCAAAGTCAAACTGTAAGATGCCAGAATTACATCAGACCTTCACCCAATCAGATGCACCCATGACATAGTTTGGAATGGACAGCATGCAAGTATCCGAAAACTACTCTTCTTCACCTTGGTACAAAGATGTTATTTACTTTCTGCAACATATAGAATGTCAACCAAATTTGAAAAAGATGAGGGTCGGGTCTCTCAAATTGAAAGCTGTAAAATTCTGCATTTTAAATCAGAACCTGTATTGGAGGGATCCTCCTGGCATCTTATTAAAATGTCTTGATGAAGATGAATCTAAACAAGTCACAACAGATATGCATAAAGGAGTTTGTGGAGGACATCAACATTGGAAATCCACGGCCCTCAAGATCCTAAGGGCAGGGTACTACTGGCCCACCCTTTTCTTTGATGTATTTACCATAGTAAGGGAATGCAATGAATGTCAGAAGTTTGCAGTCAAACATAAATTACTCTCACTACCCCTAAAGCCTATCACTACTAGTGGTCCCTTTCAACAATGGGGATTATATTTCATAGGTGAGATAAATCCACCCTCTAGTGGGCAACATAAGTGGATTCTCACTGCCACTGACTACTTTACCAAATGGATCGAGGCTGTTCCCACCAAGAATGCTACTGACAAGGTCATCATGAACTCCTTGGAGACAAATATCTTTGCCAGGTTCGGTTGCTCTATAAAGCTAATAACAGATAATGCCTAGGCATTCAAGTCCAAGGCCATGGTTGACTTCTATGGTAGCCATAACATTGCCTTAACACAGTCCACACCCTCATTCAAACAAGACTCTCATAAGGATCATAAATAAATTGTTGACTGGAAAATAAGAAATCCTGGGACTCTAAACTTATGTATGCCTTGTGGGATGATAGGATCAGCACCAAGAGATGTTTGGGAACCTCACTATTTCATCTAGTCTAGGGGATAGATGTTGTCTTCCCTACTCAACTCGGTCTGCCAATCCTAAAATTCTTACAGGAAGAAATTGAGGAGCCAAATGATATCCAGAGGAGAATCTTTCAGATTATAGAGATTCAACAAAAGAGAGAAGCACTGAATAAGATAACTGAGGCATACCAAAACAAGGTCAAATCAACTTTTGACAAGAAAACCAAGAAGGAGATCTTTCAAGAAGGCGACTGAGTCCTAAGATGGGATGCCAAAAGGGATGAGAAGCCTAAGCATGGTAAGTCCGATAACCTTTGGTTTGGTCCTTTTAAGGTGGTTGATGTTCTGGACAATAATACGTTTGTTTTGTACAATCTAGATGATACTGAGATCTTTGGAGGCCCAGTAAATGGGCGCTTCCTGAAACACTATTTTGCTTGAAAGACTGAGGGAAGGATCCTCTTGTACCATAGTTGCTTTTATTTTTCATTTGCATTTGTTTAGTTAGTTTGTGTGTGAATAAAGACTCCATAGCCAAACAAAAGGCACTGGGGTGTAGCTACAGTTTTGAAGTTTGGAGATGCATGGTTGAGAGACAGTGACAGATATACATGGCCGACAGACAGAAACAAAGGTAAGATAAGGAAGGTGGGAGCAAGTTATTGAGTTCCAAGGCACTGATCTGTAGTTCTCAGCACCCCACAGGGGGGTGTTGTCTGCAGTTGGAGCCAATGTTGAGACCTAAGTCTACACCCCTGCCCCTCTTCTCTCATTACCCTATACCTCCATCAAAGATCATTCCTTTTCTGATTGGTTAAGTTGGTTCCCCATTACTAAATGACTCAGTTTTTTATCATTGCCTCTCTTCACTGATTTTTTGCACCATCTTTTTGTTTTCTTGAAGGTTAATTACATGTTATGGTTTGAGTCTGAAGCACTTGTCATCCAAATTTCCATTGGTTGAGCTCATAGCAAGTGTTATAGTGTTTTATATGCAAAACAGGGTTGATTGCAAGAACCAAGCTATTCTTGCAATTGTGGTTGGCACGCTAATTTTTTT
>SNQJ01S0042541.1:38873-65236 GCA_010110895.2 Picea sitchensis
AACACAATCGGTTCCCCAACCTATGAACTAGCCAAGTACGTGGCAAGGATCCTAGGACCTTTAGTTGGTAGGACATACTCATACATCAAGGATTCAAGAGACTTCGTGGAACTCATAAAAGAAGAGAAAATTGAATCAAATGATATGCTCATCAACTTTGATGTGGTTTCACTTTTTACTAAGATCCCGTTAAATGAGTTCATTCAAGTTATAAATGAGGTCGCAGACCCTCAAACAGCCAAACCAGCAGAAGTTTGTCTAAAATCAACCTTCTTCAGTTTCCAAGGAGAGTTTTTTGAAGAAACAAGCGGAGTAGCCATGGGATCCCCTTTATCCCCAATCATAGCCAACCTCTACATGGAGAATTTCGAGACAAATGCCCTTGAAGCATACCCCCTTTAACCATCTAGATGGAAAAGGTATGTTGATGACACCAACATCAAGTGGCCTCATGGAAAAGAAGAACTGGACAAATTCTTTGAGCACCTCAATGGTATTTCTGAGAACATAAAATTCACCATGGAACTAGAAGAAAACAAAAGCATACCCTTCCTAGACGTACTTATGACTAGAAAACAAGATGGTACATTGGGACACAAGGTCTTCAGGAAGAAAACTCACACAGACAACTAGCTTCATGCGGATTCCCACCACCATCCCTCTCAAAAGATCGGGGTTCTCAACACCATGGCCACAAGGGCGGCAAGAATTTTCAACAAAGAACATCTAGATGAGGAAATAGACCACTTAACCAGGGTCTTTAAGAACATTGGATATAGAGATAGAGACATAAAAAAGGCAATGGATAAGAATGATAAAATGACTCGTGTCCAGAATGATCAAGCCTCCAACATAAAGGCCTTTCTTCCCTACATTCGGGGTGTCACAGACAAGATTGCAAAGGCTTTAAAAAGGAAAGAAATTGTAACCTCCTTCAAACCCCTAATTACTACCAGACAAAGAATGAAGTCTGTAAAGGACCCTATAGACCAACAACAAGGAAAAGGCATCTACAAGGTCTCTTGTTCATGCGGGAAGTGTTACATTGGGGAAATCGGACGATCATTTCAGGTAAGGATTAAGGAACATGAAGCAGACATTAGAAATGAACGCACTCACACTTCGGCCTTAGCAGGACACACTCAAAACCAAACATCATGTCTGCCTTGAGGATACCAAGATACTAGCAAAAGAAGATCATTACTACAAGAGACGCTTAAGAGAAGCTCTAGAAATAATCAAGCATCCCAACAATATGAATAAAGACGGTGGCCTGGAGGTGAGAAACTTTTGGCACCCATTAATCAACCAACTTAGGGACCCTCACAGATCAAATCAGGTATGACACCTTCCTTCTCCTTTTCCTTACTTGTTTATGTTCTACTTTTGAGTCGGTAACTAGGTTTAGAGGTCTAACTAACCATGTACTACCTACTACAAAATTCTAATTATAAAAACTTATTACTATATATATCACTAATTAAGCTATATATACCCTAATCATATGACACTTTATATATTAATACTCAATACATCCTAATAACTTAAAACTTAAATCATAAATTAACCCCTACTACTCAGTAGCATATTAAAAAATTTCTAACCCTTGATTTATATATATATATATATAACATTATCACACCTAATAATGATAAATCCTATAAAATTCACTTTCCCATAATCTAGTAATTCCACTAAATCTTAAATATCAAATAGAGTTTCAAATAATATACAATCATTTAGAAATATTAATAATTAAAATAATAAAATGAAATTCATTCTAAATCTAACCCTAGATTTATATTTACATATACAAATTTGAAACACTATTAAACAAACTATTAGAAACCCTAGACCTATATACATATATAGATATTTATCAACACTTAAAATCAGTTATGATGTTATTACTAATTATCTATAATTTATTAAATTCATTAAGCTCTATATCTTAAATATAGATTTTAGAACAAAATATCAATAATTAATATAATAAAATTAAACTCATTCTAACCCTAGATTTTTTAATTATATATTTATACTAATTTAAAAACATCATTAAATAAACTATTAGATTTTAACTAGACTTATATACACACATATATATATATTCACTATTATCAACACTAAGAATTAGTTGTGATATATTATTATTAGTAATTAATTTGTTTTTAATTTTTATTTAGCTCTGCAAATAGGGTTTATAGATAGCCGACCTGGTTATCTTATAGTGTCCTGCATATACACTATTAATGGATTAAGATCAACAAGCTCTCAAATTGACGATTAGTCATGATGATGAATCTCGATTTGGATTCGAAACGTCGATGACAAAATGACAGCAACTGTGGATTCTCCGGCAAATAACTTCGAATCAAAGATATTTTCATGAAGGCGAAATGGTATGACTTCCTGTGCGCATTTGAAGGACACCACACAGGCCTAGCTATGTTGTTCGTGTAGACGTTTGATGGCTTTGAGACCCATCTTGGGGATACCTGGATTCATATTACAGAACACTTCATAGGAGCAACTTGTGCTCTCCCTATTTGTGGGGAAAGGTGGTTTAAGAAAGGCAAGTTGCCTCTCGACCTCTGCAATAAATTCCCAGTTCCCGAACACCGAGACCCTGACTTGAGCCAAGGAATCCCTGTGTCGTGGATAAAGGAAGACTGAGCCCTAGCAGCGGTGCAAATGTATATAACATGTGAGGGTCGATTCAACATCGTACATTGTTATCACCTTTGTTTCCTTATGCATCTAAGTGGAGATAAATAGCTAAACTTATCCTATTACCTATTTAAAAGCCTAACCAAAATGGCCAGGAGGGTTCAAGGTCATCCCAAATCTGCTCACAGGAGCCTGTACCATCAAGGCTTGATTAAATTGCTGGTGACTTTCGCTCTAGAGGAACTTGAAATGTCTTGGGGTTATTTCTTGAAATTTGTGGAATTGGAAGAGCAGGAAAAGGTTCCCGATTCGTAGAATGAGGGTGATGCAAGTAAAGATAAGACATAGGTTAGGGTTTCTCCAGAACCTGGGAGCTCGATGAAGCCTGTCCAACCCACATCAAGTAAGGGGAAAGGCCCCAAAACAAGGAACATGCCCTCGAAAGCAAACAAGCTAGAAACCCCCATGGAGGAGTCCCCTCACATGCAACTAAGGTCATATATGAAAAAGGGGAAGGAAAGAAAAAGTGGCAAAGTTTCCCGCATGCACCCACCTGTAATGGAAACACCACATAGGTCTCTGTCATCCAACCATTCAGAGGAGGAGCAGAGAACCCCCGTCAAGCAACAACTTAACAAACATGTGACTAGAAAGAGGGGGAAACTTGGATCTGGTTCATGCAACAATGAAGTGGTAAAGGGAAAGGTTGTTCCTACAAAAGCCTTGCTTAAAGCATCCCCTGCAACCAAACAAGATAGGAAGAGGAAGGGCGAGCAAAACATTGAAGCACCAAGCAAGCCAAACAAAAAAACTAGAATTACAAATCAATTGAGGCTGAACTGCAAGGCTCTTTTTAAGCCATCATTAAAAAAAACCCAGCCCCTTGTGATCAAGGATGATGACAGTCCTGAATTTGCCAACATGGAAGAAATGGCAGTCAATGTTTTGAAGGGAATGACAGTGAAAAAGGAGAAATCAAAGTCTAATGAGGGTGAGACTACAGAAACACCATTTGTAACTGTGAAAAAGGAGTATCCTACGGATTCCAGTCAACATGGAATACATGATTATGGACTTGATCTTGAGCAAGATTTTATTGGCACCTCACCACATGTAGGGGATCCTTACCACAATCCATAGGACATTAAACCATAGATTAAAACTGATACTTTGGGAGTATTGGGGTTCATTAAAGCAACACCAGGAAAGGAACCCGAGGTGATACACAAATACTATATGAGAAAAAGAAGCAGAGCATTGGCTGACCACAACAAGTCTATCATAGAACAAGACAAGAAGAAGATGCAGGTTGAGGTCAAAACAGAGAAGGTCAATGACAGCTAACAAGTGCAAGAACTAAAGCTTCAAGTCTAGACCTTGCAACACCACAACCAAGCCATTGAAAAATTGTACTCCAAACTGCAAAAGAAGTATCAAAGACTCTAGGAAAAAACACCAGAAGACTTGTTTCTTTCTGAAGGAAATAATTTAAAGAAGGACGTTGCTATGAAGGAGTACCTAAAGAAGATGATGGTCTATCCAGTTATCTTCCAGTTGGCCTCCAACAACGTGCATGGATATAAGTGATTGATACAAAACTTAGTTCTATAAATCCTAGTCAGTTTTTGTCAAAATTCAGTTCACGTCAGCATACACATCAGTTTAGTTTTATCATTAGTAGCAGTTTTAGTTGTTTAAGTTCAAGACTGTTTAAAATTAAGGCATAATAAGTGGTCATATGTATTTGATATGAACCACTTCCTTTTTTTTAAGTCAAGTTTGAAGTTTACATTACTATACTCCAACAATATTTACTTAAGGCAATAAGTTGTTCTCTAACCGATAGTGTAGAGTTAAGGCTCAATTTCACATGAACGTGAGCCTCTACAACTTTGATAAATATGCAGTTTTTGTATGAATTGAGGGTTTGGTTTTTTGGGAAGGAAATCAATATATCAAACTGGTTGAACCTATTTTATGATTGGAAAAAGGCTCTCTACCTGGTGAATATGCTCTTGATGACAGTGTGTTTTATGTTCAAATCTATATGTGTTTTTCTCTTATCTTGAATGCAGTTTTTGATGTGTGCAAAGTACATTTCATTTTCCTTCCAGCGATTGTATAACTCATCTTTACTTATATGCAACCTGTAAAACAACTAATGCTTTGGTGAAGATTTGTTTTATTGCAACCTGTGGGAGTAATTGTGTTTGGATACATGTTTAATGCCTTGAAATATTATTTTAAGACTTAAAATTCTTACAACAGATAATTCATTGAGTTGTTTGTTGTTCTTCATTTTTTCATCCCTGTATTTTCTCACTTGTCTATAATTTGTGTGCCACCAACCAAGGAGAACCTACAACCATATCATCTTTCCAACCCAACCATGTTTTTGTCTTGGTAAACCAACCCTCCAACTGACCAACAAAATTGAATAATAAAAAAACCAACCATTCCAAACTTGAGGTGGCCTAGCTCTGCCCTTTAACAGTCAGGTGCAGAATTTAGGACCAACAAGAGCCATTCTAAAGATTGATCTCTCAAAGGCTTATGACCGTGTAAGTTGTCTCTACACTCGGATGCTTTTAACACATCTGGGGTTTGGAGTGATTTTCATCAACTGGGTGATGTGTTGTATAACCACATTATCATTTGCAATCCTGATTAACAGTTCATCTTCGGGGTTTTTTCATGCAGAAAGGGGGTTGAGACAAGGGTGCCCTCTATCCCCACTCCTTTTTTCTTTTAGTGGCAGAAGGTTTAAGTAGAGCTTTAACATGGGCAAAAGAGTAGGGAGAGTTCCAAGGCATTGCCATTGATCCAAATCTCTGGGTCACTCATCTCTTATTTGTGGATGATGTTTTATTTTTTTGCAGTGGAGCTAGGAGGGATGCTGAAAAGTTGGCTACTATTTTAGACCTCTTTGGGAAAGCTTCGGGTATGGAAACTAATAGAAGAAAATCTACTCTATCTATTCACAAAATGGAAAGGGAAAAAGTCGAGCTTTAACTGGGTCTTTTTCTTTTTGAGCAAAAGGGGATTGATGAAGGCCTTAAATATCTTGGTTTTCACTTAAAGCCAAACAACTATAGAAAAGGGGACTTGATGTGGGTGCTGGAAAAATTGGAAAAGAGGTTAAAGGGATGGAGTTTCAGGTGGCTTTCTCGGGATGGTAAGGTGGTTTTGGCAAAATCGATGCTTGAGGCTATCCCAGTGTATTGGATGTCTCTTGACTAGTTCTCGAAAGGTATTATGGAAAGTGCCAAAAGAATCTGCTTCAAATTCATATGGGTGGGGTCTAAGGATAGACATTTAGTGCCCTAGGTGTCTTGGGAAGTTTTAGCTGCCCAAATTTTTTTGGGAGGGTGGGGATTAAAGAATATTTTCTTATCCTCAAAATCTCTGACAACTAAATCCAATTGGAAGTTAATTGTTTCACAAAATCTATGGACAGGTGTAGTTTATCAGAAGTATGTAACTCTAGAACCCTTAGAAGATTGGGCTAGGTGACCAGTTAAAAGTGCCTTAAAATGTACAATCATATGGAAATCACTTTTAAATTCTTTCCCAATAGTTGGTGAGCATTTGGCTTGGAGGGTAGGGAAAGGAAAAAAAGGTTAGAATCGGGGCAGACCCATGGTCAGGTAGTGGGAATAGTAATCGACTGCAAGAACATATGGTGCATCAACTAAATGAAGATGGTTTCTTTTTCTTAAGTCAGATAGCTAACCCAGAAAGGTCTTCAATCTGGGCACAAGAATGGAAAGGCTATGGGTAGGTAGTTCTGGAGGATCACTTTTCTAAAGAATGGAGCAGATATATCAGGGCCCTACAAAGCACCCACATTCACATTTATGACAAAGAGGATGAACTAGTGTGGCAAAATTCACCCTTGGGTATGTACACTCCAAAGCTAGGATACACACAACTCTTCATTGACATCCACCATCAGGAGCCTATCTGGTAGTGGAAGGGGATACGAAAAGTCAAATGTCCTATCAAAGCACAAATTTTCATTTGGTGTTTGATAAAGAAGAAGATTCCAACTTGAGATCAAATGAAACTAAGGAAAGTGGAAGGTCTAGGTAGGTGCTAACTGTGTCGAGATGAGGAGGAGAATGGGCCACATATTTTCATAAAGTGCCCATTTGAGAGCCAGTGTTGGGAAGAGTGCTCCTGGGTGCTGGGGTAGGCTTGTAGATGGAAAGAGGAGTCAGTTGAAGAGGCTTGGAAGGATTGGCTTTCCTCGCTTATAAATCGCAACATAAAGGCCCTACCTTTAATCTTAAATAGGAGGATATGGCTGGCTAGAAATGCAGTAGTGTTTAAAGACAAAAAATCCCTTTTAGAACTATTAATGACTCAAGGTCTCAGCATCTTAACTCATTTTCCTTAGGAAAAGAAAATGAGAGGAGCAAGGATCATTTAGGAGGAAGATATAGACCACAACAAACCATGGGATTCTTTTAACGGGGCAACTCAAAACAACCATTCTCGTTGTGGGGGTGGAGATGTTCTTTTTCTTTCACCTACTCATGTTTTCAAAATAAAAAGTGGCTTAGGCCTCAAATACAATAATTTTGCCGAGCTCATGTCTCTCAATATGCTACTACTCTTTGCAGTGGAAAAGAATGTCTCTTCTCTTGAGATTTTTGGGGATTCCATGTTTGTAATCAATTGGATTAGGAAGTCTTAGAGATGCCACAACATAGTTTTAGCACCACTACTTGAAGAGGTTTTCAGAATTTTAGTTTCTTTTGATGAATATTTTATTCATCATGTATACAGGGAACAAAACAAGGATGCATATTTTCTCTCCAAGGAAGGCTTACGATTGGATGTGGGGTCGTGGATGATCACAAAGTTCAGAGATGAAGCCGAACTGGGTTTGGTGGTTAGGTCCTTTGCTGCCAGGGGGTCTGTGGAGAATCCAGATTAGTATTTTATCTGTGGGATGATGCTCTTTTCGTTCCATTGATGTGCAATGTTTGGGGCTCTTTCTGCCAAGTCTTAGGTTTTGTTGTTATGGATCTTCTTATGTTTATGATATCGATAGCCTAATTTTGCACAACAATCCTTTTGTGAAGGATATCATAGCATGTTATATATGGGATTTATGTATAATGGTGATAATGTACAAGGGTTGGTTCTTGATGGACTCTTATTTGGGACTGGTTTTTTGTTTTGTGAATTATGGGTTGGCCATGGGATTTGTGGCAAGTATTATGGGAGGTTTTATTTGCCTCGGGTATCATAGATGAGGACATGTATCTACATAATGTAAATTTATTTTCTTCAAAGGATGAAATATAATTTACACTTTTTTCTTTGGAAAAGAAAATTCAAATCTTAAATCCCTATGAAGTTCAAAGTTAAGACGTGGAATGGCAATGAAGTCATTAATAAGATGAAGTTGAAATACTACATAGATTTTGTCAATCCAAATATGGTTGATCAAATCTATTTTTCCAACATTATGAACTTAAAACAAAATGAATATTGCTAACATTATGACCATGATCATGAATTCCATGGTGAAATGGTAGTTAGACTAACCTAAAAACACATTGAGATGAACATATTTGTAAAATACGTGATACATAGGAGATTGAGGATGAACGCAACTTCCTTTTAACATGTCCTACCCTTAATAATACAAGACATAGTTTTACCCTATCTCATACCTTAATTGCTCTTTGAGACTTCCTAAATTACAAAAACCACAACAACTTTGGTACTTTCATTTCTACAATGTTCAAATATAAAAATGATATTTTGAATAATATTTGGTCTAATCCTTTTGTTTGTCATATATATATATATAGAGAGAGAGAGAGAGAGAGAGAGAGAGAGAGAGAGAGAGAGAGAGAGGAAAACACTTTGAGTACTTCCCCATGATCCATGGATGGTAAACATGGTAAACCATTGTCCCTAATTACATAACCTAACCTCGAGGGGACCGAGAGTGTCAAACATGTGACCTCCCTAACTTTGGGAGATAGATCCCATGACCACTTGAGCTAACCCTTGAGGCTAATTTATGTGCAAGTGCATGCACACACACATGCGCGCACGCACGCACACGCGCACATGTGCGCGTGCCTAGCTAGTTCTTATATTAATAGTACATAAAAAAGATTATAATCATGTCTGGTTATGGCTTGTTGTTGGGTCGTGATCATGACTTCCATAGTGAAATGGTAGCTATACTGACCTAAAAACACATTGAGATGAGAATATTTGTAAAATCCACGATACAAAGGAGATTGAGGATGAACACAACTTCCTTTTAACATGTCCTACCCTTAATAATACAAGACATAGTTTTACCCTATCTCATAACTTAATTACTCTTTGAGATCTCCTGAATTACAAAAACCATAACGACTTTGGCACTTTCATTTCCACTATGTTCAAATATAAAAATGATATTTGGAATAATATTTGGTATGATCCTTTTGTTTTTCAAATAGATTGTGTTAGTGTTAGGGGGTGGTAAACATCATCATAATCATCGTCTATATATTTATAAAAGTTTTTAAAGAGAATATATATATATAT
Organism: Picea sitchensis; assembly: GCA_010110895.2. Lineage (NCBI taxonomy): Eukaryota > Viridiplantae > Streptophyta > Pinopsida > Pinales > Pinaceae > Picea > Picea sitchensis. The sequence continues at coordinate 48,108 of SNQJ01S0042541.1, forward strand.
ATATATATATATATATAGAGAGAGAGAGAGAGAGAGAGAGAGAGAGCTTGTTCTTATATTAATAATCCACAAAAAAAATTACAATCATGTCTTGTTATGGCTTCTCACTGGGGAAACCACAAGAAGTCAAAGAAAACCCAAGTTTTAAAATCTAGATGATCCTTGTAACTTTCATAAACTGATAAAACAAACATGGTATTGATAGCATTTTGTTCTTATATTAATAATCCACAAAAAAAATTACAATCATGTCTTGTTATGGCTTCTCACTGGGGAAACCACAAGAAGTCAAAGAAAACCCAAGTTTTAAAATCTAGATGATCCTTGTAACTTTCATAAACTGATAAAACAAACATGGTATTGATAGCATTTTAGTAAATAAAAGATAACATCTATACTATATTAACAACTCTAGTAATAGCATAAAACAAGACAAAATGGATTTTGTTGGCAAGTCTTTATGGTTGGGTATCTGTGTCAGCCCATTCTATGCTTCTTCCAGTGGTAGGGGATATTTAGTAATGAGAATCAAGTTGGAATATGTGCCCTATGACCCTTGAGTGTGCTTAGGAGCTGCCAAAATGTCATTATCATTGCCTCGGGGGATGCAAACTATAATATCAATACTAAATAACTTCAAATTTTTTGTCTGTCAAGTACATTTTATGGAGGATGGCATGTTGTTGTAAGCCTTTTTCCTCCAAAATTTGAGCCATCAACACTTTGTTGAGCAAGAATAATTCAGTGAGCCTAAATATTTTTGTGTCCCTTGTATGGGAGAAGCCCATATCAGGAATCCAATTGTCAAATTCAACTTCAATCTACTCTTTAGATAACCTCTTCCTTTTTTGCAGAATTGAGTTTTTCATTTGTGCCATCTCTTCTTTTACTTCGGTAGAGAACCTTATGTGGAAATCTGTAATTACTTTCATGGCATCCTTTTGAGTTTTAGTGACAAGCCAAGATGGATTCTGAGGGGTCAAGTTTTTGGTCTCTAGTCTAAACCCTCTACAAAGATCTCTCTTACTAGATTCTGAGCCTTTTTTATGCACAATCTCATAATATTCAAAGGCCATAGGAGGAAAAGGGCCTCGAGTAGTCGAAGGAGCAATCGACGAAGGTAGTATAACAAAGGCCTTAGGAGGTTGAGTTAGAGGACAATTACAATAGGCAAAGAAAGGGGGAAATTTTGGCGTCTGAGGCAAGGGAGTGAAACTCCATGGAGAATTCCCTCCATAATTATAAATACTCCATCTTAGACCCACCAAATCTCCTACTTGTAGAATAAAAGCTAGAGCAATGGAACTGGTAAGAGCTTAACCAAAAAGCAGAGGGAATAAGATGAGAGAACTGACCAACAATTTCAAAGATGAGTCATGTGAATTGGGCTTGGGTGGGAGAGCACCTCTATCATTGTGTTCTAGAACTGTAGTTGTTATCACGAGCCCTGGACCTTTAAAATCAACCAATGCTTGATATAACTAACTCCCTATTTGATACATGATGACACATGACTCAAATATTTTCACAAAATCATTACCAAACTTATGAGACAAAAATGATGGTTCTGGATTGATTTCCCTCATCCTACCTATTCTCCCCATTACCTTACCCTCTTGTGATTTGACATGTACATTGACCTCCTCTAGGCACGTGGGGAGTGTCTTAGCATCAACATATAACACTCCATCTGGGTGGTGAAAATCAGATATATCATGAAGATAATGTGTGTATGTGTATTAAATTTATGATATATTTAAGTTTCACATTTTCAACGAAATATTGCATATTATATTTATATTTCTTTGATATATATATATATATATATATATATATAAACATCACACACACACTAGCCCAAGCGGTCACTCAATCTATTGTCACCAATGTTGTTGGGCATTTATCTAGTCCCATACTATCAAAGCTCTCTCTCTCTCTCTAAGGGATCAACTCAACCAATTGTAAGGGATCAACTCTCCCCTTCACCCCAAGGGATCAAATCAACCAATTGTCGTCAATGTTGTTGGGAATTTTCCTAGTTCCATGCCAATAGATGCATGGTTCAAATCCCCTTGGGTGAGGCACACTAGTCTACATTAAATTTTTTACCAGAGATGCCATTTAGAAATGTGGGGAAGCATCCCTCCAAGGTTTTCCTTGGGAAAACCTGTGTGTGTGTAACCCTAAGGGTTAGCTCAATTGCTTGAACCATTCATCCAAGGCATGTTGTTGACCAAGAGGCCTTAGGTCACATGTTCAACTATGGATGAGTCCCTGGAGCTACTAGTTGTTATTGTGGTTAGTAGTTGAGAAACCCTCCATCTACATATTMTAGGGAAGAGGGGGGGAGGGATCTGACAAGGTTTTCCTTGGACAAATATATACTTTTTCCATCCAAAATTTCCTCAAGGAAACCCTCCAGKAACTTCCTCACATTCTTCGGATGACACATAGGGTAAATACCACTGGAGATAAGACGTGCACGTAACCCCAAGGGACCCAGTGGATTTGACTCTCTCTCTCTCTCTCTCTCTCTCTCCCCCCAAGGGATCAWCWAAACCAATTGTAAGGGATCAAGCACCTGAGGTAAATGCCACTAGAGATAAGATGTACATGMAATCCCAAGGGACCCAGTGGATTTGACTCTCTCTCTCTCCCTCCCCCCAAGGGAYCGACTCAACCAATTGTAAGGGATCAACTCAACCAATTGTCGCCAATGTTGGGAATTTACCTAGTTCCATGCCAATAGATACATGGTTCGAATCACCTTGGGTGTGGCTGTTGGCACAAGCCATTTTGGGGAACAATGCAACAATCAAGGAAGAAAGTAGGAAAGGGACCAAAAAAGGAGTACACATCGGATAATGAGGAAAAGTAGCGCGAGGAAGCATAAAGTCAAAGTAAAAGAAGAAGGATGTGGATCAACCATGCACAGGAAGTTGGAATGTGGACAAACCTAAACCACTTAGGGTTAGGGTTTCGGTCATTAATGTAATGGTTTTAACCCTCTTATGTAGTATAAATATGTATTGTAAGATCTGAGGAGATCATCCTTGATGAATCATTAGAGATATCTTTTTGGTATCAAGTCTTGGATGAGTTTTGAGTCATTGGTTTTTGGTGAAGAGTTGTGGAGCTATTATTGAGTCAGCTTTGGAGAAATAATTATGAGTTGTAACTGAGGGTGAGGTCGCAAGCTATGGAGCTTAGTGCGACTATGATCAACCTCACCTATACTTGTGCATTTCAGATGCAGCTCTGATGTAATCCACACAGGGCAATGACTCGATGAAGATGAATAAATAAGCAAATGATTCCATATCTTTGTGGACGTAGCCCAAGGGGGTGAACCATGGTAAAAACTTGTGTCTTTGTGTGGAATGTCTCTTTTATGTGTTGCAATGGTTTATGATGAATGAATCTAGTAGTAGTAAAAGGTAGTGTGCACTAGATTAGTCATGATATTTACTGCATAATGTATGTTAATGAATGAATATGGTTATAGAATAGTAGATCTGATGAATGTTGAAGTAAAGAGAAAATTATGCCTAACATCCCCATGAGAAACATCCCTTCCATGATTGCAAACATATGGGTCCTGCAATCACCCATAAGCCATCTCGGGTGAGACTGCATTGTGCACTCTGTGCACAGTGTTGTCTTCTGGTCTCCAGAAGGGCCGATGGTTTCTAGGGTTTTGTTGGAGAACTAAGGTAGAACCCAGTTCAACCCATACATCCAACAAATGGTTCTGTTGCCAGCTGGAACTCAAAAGATCAGATTGGAGGGGATTTGATGAGAAGGATAGTGAAGAATGTAGTGGTAGAAGGGGATGTTTTGGCCATGGAATCCAACTAAGTAGGAGATTGAAAGATGGTTGGAAACAAAAGAGCTCGATTTTGCGCAGAAGGACAATAGAAGCTCCAGGTATACTCCGCGCCAGTATTTGCAGAGGTATGTGTCTACTGATCTGCATGAGACATTTTTCTGTTAGTTTCCAGAGTTGCTGCAGCAGTGGATATTGAGCTTGAAGGATAATCACCCAACTAATCGGATAAGACCACTAGAGTGTAATACTGGGAATATTGCGTGAATCTAGAGGGTCAATAATAAATTCACGCACGTAGTGGATTTCTGGTTAGAAAATATTATTGTAGGATTTATTACTGAGTTTGCAGTTGTTACTGCGAAGTCATACACTGCTGTAGAGCATGAGTTTTTGAAGGGACCAAGAGGAAGGTACATTAGATCACTTTACACGTTGATCAATATTTTATTGCATGATAAAGGAGTGCTGACAATGGAGTCAAACAACTAAATCACTCTGTGTGCATCGAGGAACTAGGGGAAGCACTAAAGAAGATCTGAGGTATGGAGAGGTCTCTGGAGAGAGGCCAGAAGAAGGAAGCAATGGACCCCATTATGATGGATGAAGTATAGACCAAGGAAATAATGAAAAGAGTGGGAGTGACGCACAACGAAAGACCCTACCAGTATAATATCAATAGTAAAAAGAGGGTAGTAGTTGAGCGAGAGAGCTTGGACAGTGATGAAGAGGAGGTAGAGGATCTCAGGAAAACTGGAGGCCAAGGGTCTGGTGTAGAATAAGGCTCTCCATTCCAAATCCAAATTAGTGTGGAACCCACAATCCCATGTGCGACTAAGACATCCGAAGAAGAAGAACCATTTAAACAACCAACAATTAGTGGTAGAAGGATTTTAGTAGGGCGAGGGTCCAGTGGAAGTTCAAGTGGAGGTACAAATTCATCTAATAGTAGTCAGTTATATACACCGCGTGGAGGTGGTAGTACAACTAACTTCACAATGGTAGGAGCATATCCAACTATTCAGTTAATAGAGTTCCATGGAGAAGGGTCGGAGGACCCATAGAAGCATTTGCTTATTTGTGAGAAAATTTGGGCAGCCAAGCATATCACAGATGATGATACAAAAGTAGCACAACTTGCAATCACATTTAGAGACCACGCATTGGACTGGTATATGGGTCTCGCAATAAATAGTCCACAAGGAGCGCCTACAACCATTGTAGATGTGAAGAAGACATTAATCAATGAATTCCAATGATTAAGTTTAGAGGATCAATTTATGAATGAGATGATATAAATCAAACAAAAGCCAGGTGAGTCAGTTTGGGAAGTTGATAAGAAGTTCAAGAAACTGAAAGGTAAGTTGAAGTATCATATGACAGATATGCAACATAGACACTTATTTGTTAATTCATTATTGGCACATTTGAAGTATCCATTGAGGTAATAGAAGTTTCAAACTCAAGCGGAGGCTTTGTAAGCAACCTTGCAATTAGAGGAAAACCAATATAAACATACAGATCCAGTTGTAGAAGAGATGAGAGCAGATCTGAAGAATCTGACATTTCAGTTGAATCAAAACAAAGGTAAGGAGACGAGGGAAGTTGTATGGTGTAACTTATGCATAACAAAATGACATCATAAGAATGAATGTCCCACATTTGCGCAGTACTTGGGAGCAGGAAATTGGAATGCCAAATCCTTTACCCATAGGAGGGCCATGGTGTGAAATATGTAGAACACACGGACACGATCCTTATCATTGTCCCATGATGCAAAAGTCTCAAAAAATGACCAAGAGAAAATTCTGTAATTTTTGCAAGTCTGTAGGACATTAAGACAAATATTGTAGAACCTTGGAAATAATGAAGTAAAGGACTTGAGATACTTATAGGGTGCATGCTAAACTAATGACATGACAACCTGCGCAACAATTTACAACGCAACCGCAGTATAATAATGTGCACTAGTGTACAACGCCACCATAGTATAATAACGCGCAACAATTTGCAACACCACCGCAGTATAATAATGTGCAACCGCAATACAATCAGGCACCACAATATAATACACCAAGCAAAGACAATCAAGGAAACATAGGAGCCTTCAGAGGAGGAGTCCGTGAAAGAAGATAATTTGGAGGAGGTAGAGGACCGGTAACATGTCACAATTGTCAGAAACCTAGACATTATGCAAGGGATTGTCCACAACCACCAACAAAATGTATGTATTGTCGCACAACAGATCATGAGACAAAAGATTGTCCGACACTTCTGGTAAAGATATAGGAAAAGAGGAACCAAAACAATCAAAATGTTCAATGGATTGTTGTGGAAGCCAGAGAAGAGGATGTGAAAAAGATCAATATAGTTACTAGAGGTGGAACCAAGACAAGAGCAGATGTAGCAAAGCAAGATCAGAACCAACACCAGTGGGTCTGAAAGAATACAACACCTCAATAGCATTTTGATGCACGGAAGGAGAAATAGACATTCAAGGAGACGAGACAAGATATTTTGAAGGAGAATATTGCTTCTACTTCAGGTACAAAGCTAGGAGATGATGTACCAGTATATGACATGCCTCATCTGTTTGATCAGATCAATAGAGATCAGATTTCAAAACAAGAAAGAATATGAGAAACTTTTTGGGGTCTTGTGTGAATTTGTTGAATGATAAAACCTCTCTACAAATATTACAGATTCTGTTAGAAAAGTGCAATTCTGGAGAAGAGATGAAATTAGAACAAAAGACGGTCAATCAGGTCCATAAGAAGAGAAGAACCAGTAGGGAGTTCAGATTGAATGCAAATATTTGGGATTTTAACATGGGTGATATCATATTAGACTTGGGGTTTGAAGTAAATGTTCTACCTAAGAAGACATGGGAAGCCATGGGGGAACCTACATTGAGATATTCACCTATTCAATAGAAGTTAGAAAATCAACATAAAGTCGTACCAATTGGTAGATTGAAGGGCATACCAGTGGATTTAGATGGTGTGCACACTATGGCAAACTTTTAAGTGATTGATATAGTAGATAACACTACACTATATCCAACATTATTGGGATTGGATTGGGATTTTGACAATCGGGCTATTTGTAACAACCCTAGTTAAATAATTAATTGTCATAGTTAAATAATTGCTTAAAAGTATATTAAGTTTAATTAATTAATTAATTAATTGTCTTGAATTATTAATTATTTAATGTATATTAATTAATTAACTCATTAAATATTTGGGTAATGGATTTAAGTTTAATAAATTTTAATTTATTAATGAAAACTTAACAAATCGAATGAAGGGGATAGGGTGGTTGGCATTGAATGGGGGGATAGGGTGGTTGGAATTGAATGGAGAGATAAGGTGGGTGAGTCTTAATGAAAGGAGGAGGCGGTGAATGGGAAAGGGGGATATGAGGGGGCAAAAACATTGGAGATGGGGACTTTTGGGAGCAGGGAGCATTATTTTGAGATTAGGAGACTGTATTGGGGCATTTTGGAAGGATATTTGTTTTAGGAGATTAGAAGACTGTATTACTGGTTTTGGCTGGAGAAGCTTGTGGAAGGACTATTACAAGGGGGTACCTGTTGCTGGGAGTTTTGGGCTCGGGGGCCAGGAATCCTTACGGAATCCTGGAGCTAGGGAGCCGGAGAGGCTCTATTCCTAGCTGGTTGGGTGGTTAGACGGTTTTGGGCAGTGCATCAAGCAGATTTGGGGACATCAGTAGCATCAGTTAGAGGTATGTATTTTCATTATTCTGTTGTGTTATGAAATTGATTATAATATGCTCATAAATATTAATATGTTGAATATGTAGTGGATTATTTTAATGAATAAGGAATGGTTTAAGGTTAAGTTAGCATGTCTCTATTTTAATTTAAGATTTATAAGGCTCTGTTGGAAGAGGCCTTACACATGGTATCAAAGCCCAGTTTCAAAACTGAAACCTAGGGCTTGACCACCCACATGATTGGAAGTTATGCATATTGTTCCCTAAAACAACTCTTAACCTATAGAGCTTATTAAAAAACCCTTTACATCAAACCATAAATCACCTTGACTTAACCCAAAATTAACCAAAAATGACCACTAAAACCCTATATTTACAACCCTTCAACAACCAAAGATAGCCCATAAATGATACAAAACCCCACGAAGAGAACTACCTAGAAACCCTAAAGAAAAGAGTGAGTGCAGTAGGGAAACAAGACCCCACACATCCCTTGTTCCAGTCATCTTCTACCTAACCTGCAAATGACAAAGACAAGAAAAAGAGTCTGATTATATATATATATATATAGAAGAAATATGCTTTGCTGCATTATAGATATAATTTAAGATATATATAAATCAATCATATTGTATATAAAAATAATTGGTATATACAATAAAATAAATAAATTATTTTACATGCTAACCTTCTTGAAATGTTACATTGTTTTTTTTCCTTTCCTTATACAATAAAGAAAGGGCCTGCNTGCACAATGGAAGACCCTACCAGTTTAAGATCAATAGTAAAAGGAGGGTAGTAGTTGAGCGAGATGGCTTGGACAGTGATGAAGAGGAGGTAGATGATCTTTATGCAAAGGGGCAGATTGAGGAAATCCTACAAGCCACATATGAGAGAAAAACTAAAGGTCAAGGGTTCGGTGTATAAGAAGGCTCTCCATTCCAGTTCCGAATTAGTGTGGAAACCACAACTCCATGTGCGACTAAGACATCCGAAGAAGAAGAACCATTTAAACAACCAACAAGTAGAGATAGAAGGATTTTAGTAGGATGAGGGTCCAGTGGAAGTTCAAGTGGAGGTACAAATTAATCTAATAATAGTCAATTATATACACCGCATGGAGGTGGTAGTACAACAAAATTCACAATGGTAGGAGCAGATCCAACTATTCGGTTAATAGAGTTCCATGGAGAAGGGTAAGAGGACCAAGAGAAGCATTTGCTTATTTGTGAGAAAATTTGGGTAGCCAAGCAGATCATAGATGATGAGACAAAAGTAGCACAACTTGCAATCACATTTAGAGACCACGCACTGGACTGGTATATGGGTTTCGCAGTAAACAGTCCATAAGGAGCGCCTACAACCGTCGTAGATGTGAAGAAGACATTAATCAATGAATTCCAACGATTAATTTTAGAGGATCAGTTTATGAACGAGATGATAGAAATCAAATAGAAGCCAGGTGAGTCAGTTTGGGAAGTTGATCAAAAGTTCTAGAGACTGATAGGTAAGTTGAAGTATCCTATGATAGATATGCAACATAGACACCTATTTGTTAATTCATTATTGACACATTTCAAGTATCCATTGAGGTAACAAAAGTTTCAAACTCAAGCTGAGGCTTTGCAAGTAGCCTTGCAATTGGAGGAAAACCAGTATAAACATACAGATCCAGTTGTAGAAGAGATGAGAGCAGATATGAAGAATCTGACATTTCAGTTGAATCAGAACAAAGGTAAGGAGACGAGGGAAGTTGTATGGTGTACCTTCTGCATAACAAAATGACATCATAAGAATGAATGTCCCACATTTGGGCAGTACTTGGGAGAAAGAAATTGGAATGCCAAATCCTTTACCCATAGGAGGGTCATGGTGTGAAATATGTAGAACACATGGACATGATCCTTATCATTGTCCCATGATGCAAAAGTATCAAATAGTGACCAAGAGCACATTCTGTAATTTCTGCAAATCTATAGGACATGAAGACAAAGATTGTAGAACCCTGGAAATAATGAAGAAAAGAACTTCAGATACTTATAGGGTGCAAGATGAACTAATGATAGGACAAACTGCGCAACAATTTACAGTGAAACCATAGTATAATAATGTGCACCAGTGTACAATGCCACCACAGTATAATAACACGCAATAGTTTGCAACACCACCGCAGTATAATAATTCGCAACCGCAATACGATCAGGCACCACAATATAATACACCAAGAAGAGAAAATCAAGGAAACATAGGAGCCTTCAGAGGAGGCATCCGTGAAGGAAGATGATTTGGAGGAGGTAGAGGACCAGTAACATGTCACAATTGTCAGAAACCTAGACATTATGCAAGGGATTGTCCACAGCCACCAACGACTTGTATGTATTGTCGTGCAAGAGATCATGAAAGAAAAGATTGTCCGACACTTCTGGTAAAGATACAGGAAAAGAGGAACCAAAACAATCAAGATGTTCAATGGATTGCTGTGGAATCCAGAGAAGAGGATGGAAAAAAGATCAATATAGTTACTAGAGGTGGAACCAAGAATAGAGCAGATGTAGCAAACCAAGATCAGAACCAACACCAGTGGGTCAGAAAGAATACAACACCTCAATAGCATTTTGATGCACTGAAGGATAAATATACATTCAAGGAGACGAGACAAGATATTTTGAAGGAGAATATTGCTCTTACTTCAGGTACAAATCCAGGAGATGATGTACCAATATATGACATGCCTCGTCTATTTGATCAAACCAATAGAGATCAGACTTCAGAACAAGAAAGTAATCTGAGAAACTTTTTGGGGCCTTGTGTGAATTTGTTGAATGATAAAACCTCTCTACAAGTATTACAGATTCTGTTAGAAAAGTGCAATTCAGGAGAAGTGATGAAATTAGAACAGAAGACGGTCAATCAGGTCCATAAGAAGAGAAGAACCAGTAGGGAGTTCAGATTGAATGCAAATATTGGGGATTTTAACATGGGTGATATCCTATTAGACTTGGGGTTTGAAGTAAATGTTCTACCTAAGAAGACATGGGAAGCCATGGGGGAACCTACACTGAGATATTCACCTATTCAATAGAAGTTGGAAAATCAACATAAAGTTGTACCAATTGGTAGATTGAAGGGAATACCAGTGGATTTAGATGGTGTGCACACTATGGAAGACTTTTAAGTGATTGATATAGTAGATAACACTACACTATATCCAACATTGTTGGGATTGGATTGGGATTTTGACAATCGGGCTATTATTAACTTGAAGACTAGAAAAAATGATTTTTGAATCGGGAGAATACAAAGTCATTGTGCGATTAGATCCTTCAGAAGGTGGATGGTATGTTGAACCTGCGATAGAGAATTTTATTACAGAAGACATAAACCAGTTGTATAGAACTACCACGCGAGAGGAAGATTACTGTTATCACCGGAAAATGGCACTACAACTACAAAAAATGGATGAAGAAACATGTAACAGAAACACAACATACTACCAATATTCATGGAAGGATTACATTCAGTTTGGCAAGAAAATAAAAAAAAACTATACAAAAGTGGTTTTGGAAATCTGCGCATATTCAGTCAAAGCCGCACGCACACATTCGCGCGGGCTAACACTGTGTACAACTTTCATAGTGCACCATTGACAGTCGAAAGACCCGCGCGGACACTGAAACGATGCATTAATGAATTTGGTTGGGCCTCAACCATTTTTGGGATGAAGGAAACCTCCCCCATACCCAAAATCGGCCTCAAATTTCGCCTTGAGATCACTAAAAGGGATGAGAAGTACCTCCAAGGGATTCCTATTCACACTTAGAACCAGTTAAGAAAAATCTTGCCATCCTCCTATAAATAAAGGGCCATTGTATGCAAAAATGAAGAAGCATTTGAGAATTGTTATGCTACTCATTTTTAGCTTTGGGAAGCCACCTTCCTCTTGGAAATCTTTGGGCATTCATAACAAGTGTTAGAGATCTCTCCTCTTGAGTAGTTCATCACTTTTTATTCACCATTTTCCTTTGCTAGCCATTGATAGTAGAAAAAAGACTTTGTACTCAAGATCCTTCCCAAGGAGGAAGAGGGGACTCATAAGTTCCCATATTTCTTCAAGGAGTATCAATTCAAAGATCAATTTTCTTGGTATATCTCTCTTGTGTTTTCTTTGTGCATCCATTTCAAGTTATTGTTTGCTTAGTTTAGATTTATTTCATTGTTTTTTTATTTCTTGCTTCTATATGTTAGTTGATCCACTAACCAACTAATTTTCTGTTGTGCTTTCTGGATGGCCTAACTAGATAGTTAAGGTACCTCTTTTTGCTCACTCTTGCGACAAAAAGAAACCAACACTTTGGCGACCATACTGGGGATTTGAATCCAAATTCTCCCCAATTAGGCTGTTAGAGTGTTCTTTCTTACTTATTTTCATGTGCACGGGTCAAAATCAACCTAGAGCTCACCATTAGAGAGCAAGATTTCACCCCATAGAGATAGATTTTTTTCAAAATTTTGTCCTGCCAACTTTCTTGCGTGCACGTGGGTTCAATACAAACATGCGCGTAATTCACACACATTTGCGCTTTGTCATAACTCTCCAAATGCGCGGTCTGTGCTCTACACATGACTATTTTTGGTTATGCCGCGCACTTGTCCTATTTTTACAAAATTGAGATCTCATTCTTGCATCCATTAAACTCACATCACACATAGGTAATTAGGGAGACTAGAAGAAACCATAATATCTTTAATTTCCTTGCTTTCCACATGGATGGCTTAATGAGTTTTGCATTCGATATTCAAAAATATTTTATTTTTACAAAAGTCATCATATTAAATTGGGACTAGAAGGCCATCTAAATCAATCTTGGAGTATGCTCTTTCCTCGCACCTTAGTGTGATCTTGGAAATCAGAAAAAGAGGTTGCTTAGATAAGTCTCCATCTCCCTTGGAAAAATCAAATCATTTGCAAAAAATAGGCCAATCCTCACAACTTACTTAATTGAGAAATAAAAGAGTTGTAAGGGCCCATATTCCCACATGCATGCAATTCTAGGATAGTTTTCAAATTCTTAGAGTAAGTCACCTAGGGAGTTGAAAGAAGTTGTAAGTGCCCACACATGCTCACATGCTCACAATCTAGGACTAGTTTCAAGTTTTCTAGATTACAAAACACCTTAGAAAGATAAAGGGTCCAAGTAAGGATTATCATATCTGCCACGATAGCTTGGGATTTCCTTTTGTTTACAAGGGTCATTTTGAACAAATCTAGTAAGTTATCTAGACAAGAAAAGTATTTGACCACACGATGTCCACCATACTAAAATCTTGAATTTAACTTATTAAAAAATTGTTTCACCACCACCAGTCCTTGCACACACTCTCACTTATTGAAAAATCCCTTTTGCTAGATACTTGAAACTCTTTCGAGCTTCAATTGTTTAGAAAAGGGTCTTTGAGCACACCTCCATAAAAAAACGAAGTTGGTCCATGACCCCAACTTCACATCCCTCTTTTACATTCTAAAAACAACCATAATCAACCCACTTTTTAACCTCCACAGGAGGAACACAAAAGAATTTGGTAGTCTAAGTTACAATTTAGGGGATAGGGATCCAAATAACTCCACATCATCATTCTTCATTTTGAAACTTAGAAATTTGTGAATTAGTGTGCCAAAATCCTCCCACTCAAGCATTCCTACACCATAAGGTAGGGAGACACCTGTGAAGGGTCGAAGGCCGAGCTCCAATTGTTCTTTGCGTGCCTCCTTGGGTCACCCAACCGTTGGAAAGCATCCATGCCGTGACCAATTTATGAGGCTGAAAATCTAAATGTCGTGCTTGATGGAGGTAGACTAGTAGCCAAAATTTAGGATTTATCTACCCAAGGTGGTGGTTGTGGGTTGCAATCGCACCTCAATCATATTTTTAACGGCTTTTGGGAAATATCGCCAGTACTTCTGGGATATGCCCCCTTCACCCATCATTATAACTGATTGTTAACCCTTCACTAGTTTCTCCTTAAGTGGGTTCTGGTCCCACTGTTGAGAGATTTTTTGAAGGTCCAATGTTTTTGAGAGGAAGGACTTTACGTCGGATAGGACAAATGCATTTGATTTTTATTCCCCCCCTAGGAGTTACAAAATATCAAACCACTTTTTACATTGTCTTGATGTATGCTTTTTCACCATTTGGAGTACATGCAATTTTATGAATACATTGTTTAAAGTAATTTAAAAGCACCTTGTCCTACCATCCCTCATCACCATTTACATACATTCACTTCTACGCTAGAATCATAGGGGAACCACAGTATCCCCGCCGTTCTATACGCTTAAGAAATTTCCCCCCAATTTTGGGTGGTGTTCTAAGATTCACCGAGACATAAACAATACCATCACACACACTAGTTAGTGCCACAATACTAGGCCCAGGGTTACTAGGGGCCACTTTTCTTAGAACCCATACCCCAAGCAACTCACAAACAAACCCTCCACCATAAAGAGGTGAAGACCAAACTTTACCACAAAGCACAAGCTCTCGAGGATCGACTTCCTCCCATAACATGATAGGACCCACCCCTATCATGCCCTTTTTGGATTCACTCAATATCCCTGATCTAACCAAACTGACGAATGATCCCATATTACACGACCTCACTTGGCCAAATATGCCCACAAAATTACCCTCCTACATCCCTAGGTTTTAAGGGAAAATCGGGGAGGACCCCACCAACCATATCATGTCCTTCTAGTTGTGGTGTTCTTCCAATAGTATAATGGAAGATTCCATTTGTCTATGATTGTTTTACAGAACCCTCACTAGCACAACCTCTAAATGGTACGTGGATGAAAAGTCTGGGGCCCACTCCACTTTTGAGTCACTAGCCAAAGCATTCCTATCATTTTTCCAACTTCCCATTTTGCAGGATACTGGGTCCAAAATACTGTCAAAATGAAAACATAATACTGCTACTCACATTTCAGACCATATTCATGAGTGGTGTAGACGTCGCAACCTTTGTAAAGCAAGCACCACCCCACAAAAAATGCTAGATTGGTTCCTCCGGTCTCTCGTTCCCACCCTTACGAAAGATGTCGCCACAACCCTCCCCCAAATAGAGGATGAAGCCATTACTAGGGATAAACAATTGGACCACATCTACTGCCAATCTGGGTACTTATACACTATCCTTTAAGATGCTCCTTGTCCCTTACCCTTTTGGTCAAGACAAACCAGCAACATCAGATGATGTTGATGGGTTGATTGGCTCCATGGCTCATACTCAACCACATGCACAGTTTGTGCCCACATATGGGACCAACCCATACTTCCAACCATATGGGGGAGTGTCATATTACCCTCCTTGAACCCCTCCACCACCATTCGTGACACCTCCTCTTCCCCCCATGGGTACCAAATTACCCACATCCCTTCCCCAACCAGTTCCTATCCCACATTCGGTCCCTTGACAAACAATATCTTATCCACCTAGTAATAACAAAGCCACCTCCACTTCTTACAACCCATATAGGTCCTCACAGGGTAACTCCTATTATCCCTTTTTTGGTCCAACACACTCTGTCATGCCCCCACATGGACAACACCAGGTAGGGGTCAAATTCATCCAACCTTTCCCTCTTCAATAGGTTCAAAGTTTTGAACAATTGAATACAACCAATCCACCTCACCAACCCAACAATAACCGAAAGGAAGGAAAGTACAGGAACCGGAGACAAGGAGGGAACCTCCCCCAACAAAACCCCCTATCTAGAGGAAACCAACACCAACCCAACCCAAACCCCCAAGGGGGAAATCATAATGGTCAACCTCGACAAGGGAGAAACAACAACCTTCGAACCAATTACCCTTGTGCACTATGCGACGAATATGGCCATTACACTCACCATTGCCCCCAAATCGTTGATTTCAAATGGATGAAGGATGCCATGAATCCCTAGCAGTCTCCCAACCCTTAAGGTCCACCTCAAGGACCCCCCACTTATATACCACCACCACCACTAGCAGTGTTATAGAACCTTATCCCACATCAAGCTGTCATTAATACTCAACCAGAAGGGGTTCAACACCCACCACTACAAGGGAAGTTCCCTCCACTTGAGCAAGCCCACCCAGGGAACATCACCAATCATAGTATCCTCCTCACTTCGGAAGAGGAAATCCTCTTACAGACTCATAGTCACCAATACGATATGTCCCCTGATCCATTACCCACTCTTGCAGATACTCCCTAACCACCAACTGGGAAACCATTGATGATCCCTCGTTTTAACACCGAAGCCATCGTTCACATGCTTTGCGCACCTTTGTACAAAAATGTACACAACCCTCATGCTAGGGCCACCCATAACTACAGTCTTATTGATGCCCTCACTCAATCACCCGCTGTAATGTCAGTTATGGAAGTACTTCAAACATGCCCTTCCCAACTAAAGGCATTACTTTCACAATTGGGGGCAGTCGATCCAGCTGAAACCTGTTTAATCACATTCGACGTAGACAAGGCAGACTCACAACTTCCATCATTAGTCATGTTCCAGATTCCAGTCAAAATCTAGAATATCATGGTCCATTGCTGCATCATCGACGAAGGAGCATCCACATGCATCATGTCCAAATCAGTTTGGCAGCAAGTTGGTTCACCTGAGTTGATCCCCTCCACCATCATTCTTTGAGCTTATGACGATCACCCATCCCAACTAGAAGGCCTATATCAAAACGTCCTAGTCAAGTTAGGGGAAAAATGATTCTCATCGACATCGAATTCATTAATGCCCAATTAGATTATAATATCCTCTTTGGACGGAGCTACATGTACGCCATGCAGGTGAAAGCTTCCTCGGTCTTTCATACCATGCTTTTCCACCACAACGAGAAAATTGTCACCATCGATCAGTTAACCTACCATGAATCCAACCAATCAAAACACATTGATAACATCTTGCCACTTGTAATATCCCCCGGTAGTGCCCCAGTTATATTATGAATTGTAATCATGTTTTGTAGGCTGGTGAGCCGAGTATTGATAATGTAATATCCCTAAGGCCAAACCCAATTGTAAATGTAAATGCAAATGTACTTAAGCTGGTGAGCTATTTGATATCATTTTTGTATGCACATTTCACGGCATAGTGCGCACATGTACTGCGCAGTAAAATGAGGAAGTTTGCACATTCCTGGATACCGTGCGTAGCAACATAAGTGAGCATGATTTTGAGGCCAGGTAGCCTTTTGTATATATGCTGTGTTTTATAGGCTGGTGAGCCAGTTATTAGCTAGGATGCTTATGTTTTGATTAGGCTAGAGAGCCTAGATGTTAAAGGCCAATGCAACTATTTTTGTATATGTCTCATAATTAATATAAAATACATCGTTGTGCGCAGACAAACCATGATAAAAGATATGGGGGACTAAACTCCACTAGTTAGGGAAAGGGAGGGGCCTAAAAGTTAAGGAAAAGGGGCTAAGCTAGGGAGCTTAAGCCAAAAAGGAATATTATATTAATATTTCTTAAATCATAAAGTATGGATAATTATTTTATCCTA
>SNQJ01S0042541.1:75389-91757 GCA_010110895.2 Picea sitchensis
AAAATAAATATAAATTAAAATAAATAAATAAAAGATTAAAATAAACTAAAGCGCGGGCACGCATGAAGCCCAGGTACCCTGCCCCCGTTTCCTCCCGCTTTCCTTAGCCTAACCCTACACCTCCCTTCGTTTTCATGGATGGCACAGTGGTAAGTTGTTCCAGAGTGGCTGTGGGAGGTCTCGCCTTGATGGCTTTGGCCTTGGCCTGCGGGCTTGGTTCCTGCGGGCTCCTCCCTATGGCTTTGGCCTTGGCCTACAAGTATGCGATGGAGGTGTCACTTGAATGCAGAGGTCGAGGTGGTCTAAGGTGTAGTCAATGGACTTGTAGTGCAAGATTTTGTGAGCTCCTTCCTATGGTTGGGCTTGGTACCTGTGCGTTGGGCTTGTTGGTTGCTACCTTGATGTGTTGAACACTCTTTGTGGCCCTTGTGGCCTGTTCTTCCTCGCAGCTTAGTGTGTGCTCTCTTAGTGTTTGATCTGGTGTTGTGACTAACTTGTGTTGTGATTTGTATGTTGTTTTGGTTCCAACTGACCTGTGTTTTGTTTGTAGGTCACATGGATCTGGAGAGGGAGCTAAGCCCTCGAGCCCCTTGGTATTTTCTTGGCTTTGGAGATTAGTGTTAGTTTATGTGTTGTTGATGCTTAGCTCATAGTCGAGGTTATGAGGTCTATGAGTATTGATTCAGTGTTGAGAAAGAGAGTGGCTCGTGGAGCATCATACCCACTGTCCTTGTGGCTCCTATTTCTCGAACATCTAAACCTTAAACTGGCTGCTATCTTGCTCGAAGCTGATGAGAGAGAGCCACACTCTTCCAGGCTTCTCTGACACGAGGTAACACGATGTAGTTTTTAGATCCTTGGCTTAATGCATTGAGCATTGTTTGCACCTTGTGTGGGAACCTCCCTTTTTTTTTTCTTACTTCCATCTCTCCACATCTCGACTCGTCAGCATGTGGAGGTAGATCAACTCAACGGAGGGCGAGGTTTTGAAGGTGGCTAAGGGTTTCTTGGGTCAGCGGCTCAGGTATTGCTCCACCTCATATGTGAGGTCCCTGGTTCTATCCCTCGCCATTTTTTTTAGACAGACTAAAAAACGCAACCGGTTATGAACAGTCTCTCCCATTGTGTGTGACCTTGGTTGACCCATGCTACTAATTTCATGGATGCCAACCCCCGACCACAAGATATATGTTTTTATTTTATTTCTTTATTTATTATTATATATTTTTTTGTTTTAACGGTTTCAGTATAGGATTCAATTTGTGCATTTTGTGAGTTTTAGATAGATATAGAGGGTTTGGTCTCTTGGCCACCCTCCTCTGAGCACACACCATGGCTATGGTGGAAAGAGAGGTAGAACCAATTGCCACCACCCTCCATAAATCAAAACACAATTATAAATTTCTTTTATTAATTTTTTTTTTATCTCATGGGCTTGGGTAAGTCAAGCGTACCATATGATTTGGAAATTGGTGATTTCCTTGATCAAATGATAGGTTTAGTATAGCAGGCCCTTTGTTTATTGTATAAGGAAAGAAAAAAAAAATGTAACATTTCAAGAAGGTTAGCATGTAAAATAATTTATTTATTTTATTGTATATACCAGTTATTTTTATATACAATATGATTGATTTATATATATCTTAAATTATATCTATAATGCAGCAAAGCATATTTCTTCTATATATATAATCAGACTCTTTTTCTTGTCTTTGTCATTTGTAGGTTAGGTAGAAGATGACTAGAACAAGGGATGTGTGGGTTCTTGTTTCCCTGCTACACTCACTCTTTTGTTTAGGGTTTCTAGGTAGTTCTCTTCGTGGGGTTTTTGTATCATTTATGGGCTATCTTTGGTTGTTGAAGGGTTGTAAATATCGGGTTTTAGTGGTCATTTTTGGTCATTTTTGGTTTAAGTTAGAGTGATTTGTGGTTTGATGTAAAGGGTTTTTTTAATAACCTCTATAGGTTAAGAGTTGTTTTAGGGAACAATATACATAACTTCCAATCATGTGGGTGGTCAAGCTCTAGGTTTCAGTTTCGAAATCGGGCTCTGATACCATGTGTAAGGCCTCTTCCAACAGAGCCTTATAAATCATAAATTAAAATAGAGACATGCTAACTTAACCTTAAACCATCCCTTATTCATCAAAATAATCCACTACATATTCAACATATTAATATTTATGAGCAGATTATAATCAATTTCATAACACAACAGAATAATGAAAATACATACCTCTAACTGATTCTACTACTATCCCCAACTCTGTTGTCCCCAACTCTGCTTGATGCACTGCCCAAAATCGTCTAACCACCCAGCCAACTAGGAATAGAGCCTCTCTGGATCCCTAGCTCCAGGATTCCGTAAGGATTCCTGGCCCTCGAGCCCAAAAATACCAACAACAGGTACCCCCTTGTAATAGTCCTTCCACAATCTTCTCCAGCCAAAAACTCCACCCAAAACTAGTAATACAATCTTCTAATCTTCCAAAAAAAAAATCCTTCCAAATGCCCCAATACAGTCTCCTAATCTCAAAATAATGCTCCCTGCTCCCAAAAGTTCCCATCTCCAATGTTTTTGCCCACTCATATCCCCCTTTCCCATTCACCGCCTCCTCCTTTCATTAAGACTCACCCACGTTATCTCTCCATTCAATGCAAACCACCCTATCCCCCCATTCAATGCCAACCACCCTATCCCCTTCATTCGATATGTTAAGTTTTCATTAATAAATTAAAATTTATTAAACTTAAATCCATTACCCAAATATTTAATGAGTTAATTAATTAATATACATTAAATAATTAATAATCCAGGACAATTAATTAATTAATTAATTAATTAAACTTAATATACTTTTAAGCAACTATTTAACTATGACAATTAATTATTTAACTAGGGTTGTTACATGATCTTGGAAGGGAAAATACCATCACATTTAAGAGAGAGTATATATTTGGACCCAGAAGCATGGCTTATAATTTTATTTAGTCATTATTGCATGCATGTATGCCTCTCAAAATTGTATCTCTATCATAGTTGGACTATTCAAACATTTTATGTAATTCAGTCATTACTTTATTCAAACATTTTATGTAATTCGGTCATTATTTTATGCATGTATGCTTCTCACAATTGTATGTCTATCATAATTAGCTTATTCAAACATTTTATGTTTGTCGTATTTTCTCGATACACTATAAATATTAGGTTTTAGGTTTTAAATTTTCCATCATTTTCACTAAAACCCTAACTATTTCACTATTGAAAAAATCCTAACCCTTTTGCTTCCTCTCAAACAAAAACCATAACATAGCTCTAAGCTCTATGCACTCTAAGCCTTCCTCTAACAACGAGAGAGACAAACACAACATGGATAAAGTTAACAACAATGAAAACAACAACAAGCACGACCAAAACAATTACTCATTTCATTTCCTCTTAAAATCTTAATTTATATTTTAGATTCTAGGAATCTTAACAATTTTTTTAAATCTATATTGTTAACATGAAAATTACTAGAATCCCATATGATAGATAGATTTATTTCATGTATTCTCTAATCTCCATTCTTTGCATACAATGCCCCTATGTATAGCGTATTTAGGTATCCATCTCCATCCAAATAATCATTACAATAGTAATCTCAATTTTGTTGAAATCTACATTATTTTTAATTAAAATAAAAGAATGTTTAAATACCAAATCCATGAAAGAATGAGTTTCTCATCTACATTATTCCCAATTAAAATAAAGGAATGTTGAAATACCAAATTATTTTGTTGAAATCTACATTATTCTTAATTAAAATAAAAGAATGCTTAAATACCAAATCCATGAAAGAATGAGTTTCTCATCTACATTATTCCCAATTAAAATAAAAGAATGTTGAAATACCAAATTATTGAAAGACTTGGCTTTCTCATCCCAAATTTCTAACTTAACTATGGTATCATATTGTGCACTATGCTTCAACTCTTTTCTTTCCTCTTTCCATGGGATAATACTCTATACTATTTTTAGATTAGGTGACCATGTTGTGCAGTGTGCTTCAACTCTTTTCTTTCCTCTTTCCACGGGATAATACTCTATAATATTTTTAGATTAGGTGACACTGCATCTAGACCTCTCATGTGTAGAAATATTTTATTGAATTTTTTTCTAATTTGTATTATAGATATTATTTAAAAATACATAATTTTTTTTTATAAAATTATAAATGTTATTTTAAAATATATAAACAAATAAAAAAAATAACAATAAATATGTACATGTTATCAATAATTAAATCTACACTGAAAACCAAAATGGAAAACAATTTATGCATAACAAATTGTGCATCAAACATTTAAAAAATATCCTATAGTTTTTCTGAAAATTTTGAAATATTCTACAACAATAATTACCACTCTCTACACTGAAAATAAAAATAGAAAATAATCTCTAAATGCATAACAAAATGTGAAAAAAATATTAAAAATGTAAAACAAATATTAAAAAAGATGTGAAACAAATATTAAAAAAAAAATGTAAAACAAATATTAAAAAAAAATCTTGTTTTACGTTTTGGGCCTGCCCTAAGAAATTCAAACCTAGACTTGTTCTCACACCATAAAAAAAACAAATCAAAATGAAATAGAATAAGTAATGAAGTAAAAGTTTTTATTATTTGGCAAGAAAAATCACATCATAGTTACAAGCAATGTATGTCTTTTAAACAAGATGTGGACAGACACTTGTCCTCTCTACGAGACACTCGTTTAGTGCTAAAATTCGGGTAAAAGTTGAATTGTATTATCACATGGATTTATTTATTTATTTTTTTAAATTTGCCCAATTATATTAAAAATATATAATTTTTTTTCTTCATGAATTTCTTCAAGAGGAGATTCTTTCTACAACATCTTTTCCAAAAAATCCCAAAATATAAATAAGTCCCATTACAAAGTGCAAAATATAGCATAGTCACCTCTAAACTGAAAAAAAAACTAACGCTGATATACTATGCATTGTACCAAAACATTTCCTCAATATCAGTACTTCAAGAAAAAAAAAAAAAACAGAGGAGCAAAAATCTCCTAAACGCCCGTGGATCCTAATCTGCTTTCTAGGTCCCTCCACTCCATTGATCCATTGGTGATAGTAAATATAGCCTTCATTAACTTCCAGTGTCAACTTGGATTTCTTATCAGCTTCCACATTGAAATCCTTGAAAATATGTTGATATTTTATAGACCTGAAAGATCTTGTTAATTCTTTTATCCTAATTTTCCATCCTTCCAAAGCTACAACCTTGGATTTGCCTTTGTTTAATAGTCAATCTATAAAAACTTTTAAATATCCCATCACCTGGATACTAGAAATAGTTAGCTTTTTGCAAGCATGAAGGTTGCCCATGCACTGAGAAGCTCAGCTTTGGTATTTGTACCATTACCACAATTGAAAGTCCATTTATACTCTTCAGCTTCAGAGGTTTTGATGATCCCACCTTCTCCACACTTGTTGGCTTCCATCTGAGCTTCCCCATCAACCCAAGCTAAAGCATCAACACTGTTATGTGAAATCAAAAAGTCCCGAGCAATATTATCTTTTTTGTCTGTGACTTTAAAACTAAGAAGTTCCTTTGTCTTATAGATCACAGTCAACACAGAAGGGCAAGCATCTTCAAAGATTTCTTTATGTCTTTCATGCCAAATATTCCAACAAATAAGCTAGAAATTGGGGGGATGCCAACGTGTCCTCAATCCAATTTTTTATGCCTTCCACCAAATTAGATCCAAACCAGTCACACTTAAGCTTAAATTCAAGTTTCAATGTATCCCAAATCTGTCTAGCAAAGGAATAGGAAATAAAAAGGTGTAATTGTTTCCGAGTCTATCTTACTAATAGGGCACCTCCCAGGTCCAACCCAGTCCCTTCTTTGTAAAGAATCCCAGGTAATAATTCCCCCCCTCATTGCTAACCACATGAATAGTTTTATATTCAAAGGTACCTTCCACTTCCAGATATTTTTTTGCCAGGCTTCCACCCTGATAAGATTTTTAGATTCCATGATAGTCAAATAAAAATTCTTAATTGTGGGAATGCTCGATGCATCCCCTCCCTCCCACCTTAAACTGTCTTCTTTTTCTGTGATGATTATGCCCGAATCAATTAGTGCAGTTCTAAAACGATTCCATTCCCTGTCCTGAATACCTGTGAGCTCCAAATCCCTACTTCCAAGCCAGCCAAAGGAGGACAACTGGTCTACCCTGGGTGAACTAATCTGCGTAAGAGTCTCAACATTTCTGAGTTGTAAAACATTTAATAAATTTGGAGATAGAAATGAAGAATTGCCCATACCTAGGATTTGGTCCTTTCCTAAGGCAATCTGCGTGCCATTCCCCGTAACCCAAAATAGACCATCTGTGATAATATGAATATCTTTTATCATCCCACTCTAAATTTTGGATGCTCCAAGAATCATAAAAGAAGATGATCTGAGCCATTTTATAACTGAGGTACCATGAAGATACTTATCACATATGACTCTATGCCAGATTCCTTGCCTAGTTAGGACTCTCCAAAGTGTATTAGTAGCTAATGAAGAACTGAAATCAAATATATTACAGATACCCCAACCTCCATAAGATTTGGGAAGAGCTAATTGGTTCCACCAACACAAATGAAGATTATTTGTCTCCTTTGTTCTATGCCAAAGAAAATTATACATCAACTTTTTCAATTCATTCAGAACAGAATTAGGAACCACCACCATTCATAGCCAGTAAATGGGTTGGCTCTCCAAAAAAAACCTTCAATAGTGTGAATCTTCCACCTAATGATAACCATCTGTAACACAAGTTACTTATCATTTTTTCTACCTTTTTTATCAACCAGTTCCAATCCTCTTTACGTTGAAGACCCGCTTTAATGAAGAACACTAGATACTTGAATCCCTGCTCCAACTAAACAAACTTATAAGGGAAGAGTGATTGGTATGGAATCAAATCCAAATCAGATAAACTTGCTTGATGAAAAGTAGATTTTGATGCATTAATAGAGAGTCATGAGGATGAACATAAACTTTTAAGAATCTTATCAATTTCCCACCATTCATGTACATTTGCATTAGTCATAATGACTACATCATCAACAAAGAGAATATGTAAGATCTTTAATGATCTTGAGACTTTAATACCGACCAATCTACCATCATTTTGTCTGTCTTTCAACATCCGACTCAAACCTTCCATAACTAAGATAAATAAAAGTGGGGAAACTAGACAACCTTGTCTAATACCCCGTCCACTCTTAAAAAGATCAGTAGCCTCCCCATTTATCAGCACTGTAAAAGTGGACCAAATCACACAGCTCATGATCCACTGTGTCATATTCTGTCCCAAACCTATCTGGAGAAGGGTCATTCTAAGCATATCCCAATTAACACAATCTTATGATTTTTGTAAATACAATTTTAAAACTAATGATTTTGATTTTTTCTTTTTAATACTATGGATACATTCATGCATAGTACCAATGGCATCTTGTATCTACCTTCCATGAAGGAAGCCTAGATGTTCCTCCGATAGGGACTTTGATAGAAAAGGTTTTATCCAGTCTATTATAATCTTAAAGATAATTTTATAACTTAAGTTACACAGTGATATCGGTTTGAAGTCTCCAAAGTAGTTGGTTTTATTGACTTTAAGAATCAGTGTAATGAAAGTGGAGTTTAAAGCACCCGAGATAAAACATTTTTTCCTAGACTCTTCAACCATATCCAGCAGATCATCCCCCACAATTTCAAAGTGGTGCTTAAAGAACTCCATTGTCCACCCGTTCGGTCCCAGACTCTTGTCCAGTTTGAATTTTTTTATGACCTTCAACAGTTCCTCTTTATCAACCAGCTTATAAAGAGCTTCTTCTTTAGTTCCCTCAATCATTCTGGGAAATAAATAAGCCATTCTAACCTGCTTTGCAATCGGTGCCCCTTGCTTCTCCTTATAAAAATCTTTAAAGTGATTCAATGCTGCTAATTTAATCTGCTCCTGTCCCCTATAAATTTGATCTTGATCACCATGAATTTCCCACAGAAACATAGTGTTTCTTCTATAGCTCACAAACTTATGGAAAATTTTCATATTTTGGTCACCACTCTTAATCAAGATCGTTCGACTGTGCTGATGCCAAGTATCCTCCAATTCCTTAAGTAAAGTATTTCTTTCCTTCTCCAGATCATCTAGTGACCTCTCCAACAAGGAAGAGTTTGATCCCTCTACCAAATTCTCAATTCTATCTTTGATCTCCTGCTCCAACAAAGTCAGTTGGGCCTTTTTATTTTTTTGAAGAGTTTTTTTCCATCTTTTAGTAACCAATTTCAAGTCTTTGAGTTTCTAGACCAAGCACTTTTGTTTCCCCACCTCATAAACATATTTAGGATCTTTCCAGAACTTCTATAAGAGAAATGTGAAATCTTTCTCTAGAGACCACAATGGATTGAACTTAACGGGGAAGGCTTTATAAGCCAATGGAAGATCTAATTGGATAAGGATCGGTGCATGATTGAAAATGAATGGGTATTACACCCAGGCTCTGTAAATACCAACCTCCTCAATAAGGTATTCCGACAGTAAAGTTTTGTCCAATATTTTTGGTACAAATTGAGTTCTGGACCGACCATTGCGCCAGGTAGTCACTCTTCTCCCCGGGGCCACGTCGATCAAATTTTTTGAAAGGAAAAGATTATTGAAAAATAATGCCAAATTACCTAATAAAACATTGCCTCCCCATATTTCATCATATGATAAAGTCAATTTAAGATCACCAGCAAGGATAAGACTCTTGATGTTTAATAATCCAGATGCAACCAGCTTCTCCTAGAATGGCTTGCACTTTGAACAAGGACCATAAATATTCAATAAGTTTAGCTGTCTCCGACTTTCTAAACAGAAACTTGACAATAGAATTCCACCACAAGTGAGATGCAGAACCAAATTTAAAATGTTTGGGTTCCACGCAACTAGAATACCCCCAGAGGTATCAACTAAGATAACAACACAACATAACCAGGTTGGTCTAAGGGACTGAAAGAAGGAACGAGCCTTTTCAGAATGTACAAGGGTTTCCTGAAAAACACAATATTCGGGAGGGTCTTATCAAGGACACAACAAATCGAGGCATCTTTAATGGCACTGCCTATCCCTTTAAGATTCATTGATAGAAGTATCATTAATTCTTTCGAGCCAGGGCCTTCATAGATCTAAGAGCCCCACCATTGGTGGAAGGAAGTAGAACCGGAGGGTCAACTGATGTTAAGGTAGACTTTTTACGCGCACTTCTTGCTTTGATTGAGGAAAGACTCGATACCCAATCCCCTTGACCAAGCATATTCTTTCCTCGATTTTTTGGAGGTATGCTTTGAAAAACTGGCCTCCCCACTCCCAAAATCTTCAATGATGAAAAAATTTCTTAGAAACACTGGTAACTTCACTGTTGATTCAGTATCAGTAATAAAAGGGATAAAGGACTCAAGGACTATAGATAGAGTAGAATCCCCCTCTTCCAACTCTCGATAGCCTGGAGGACAATCAAAGATAATCGACAGACTAGGAGAAGACTATAAGTTTAAAACAATATTCTATGTCACCAATACAATGGAGGGAATGCAACCATCTACCTTATCTCCTAAGGAAGTGAGACTGACTGAAGAAGTTTCGGGAATCTCGGGCTGAGAATTAACAAGGCCAATACACACAAGGGAAGGCTCATCCAAAAACCGGTCTGATAACCCAATAGCCTTCGAGTCACTCGAAATGGACTGGGAGACCTTCACAGTAACCTTCTTAAGCCAGTCTCAATTATTTACAGCCTCTCTTTCCCATAACATCAAGGAATTGTAAAATGTAGGGAAATAAGTAAGGAGATTACCCGAGACACAATTTTGAAACTCCTTAAGATTGTTGTCTTCAGCAAACGAGTGAGTCGCTTTGAACCTAGTGAACTCATTCTCCAATGTACATTCTGGTTCACTATAAAACTGAAGCATTTCATCCTGAGGAAGCTCCTCTATGGTTAAACCTTTACAATCTCTTTTGAGGTGAGAATTACTCCTGCAATAGCTGCACCTAAAGGGAATCCCAAGATAATCCAGGTTTTGACGAAAATGTAAACCTTTCCATTCAATATCTAGATATTCTAGTAAAACTTGGTGAATATCCATTTCTGCTAAAACCTTACACACTTCGCATGCAGAAGCTCCAAGATTTACTCTATCCACCATTAAGAATTTACCCAGTGAATTTCCTATCCCCAACAAATCCCCCTCATTCCAAAAGAACATAGGGAGACCCGATAACAAGACCCAGAGGTGACGGAAGGAGAAATAATCTGTATCAGGATTAAATGAAACCCTCCACTTCTTAAGCATAAGTCTATTAGTGCCATTTACCCACATTCCTTCTAACAAAAGTGCAACATCCTCCGGGCATCTACACAGAAACCCGAACCATCCGTTTGTTAGGAAAAACACATCCGAGACATAAATGATTACAGGTAACCATGTCCACTCTAACCAGACATAAAATTTCTCAACATTCAAACTGTTGTAAGCAAAACGACCCACCAACCCACAAAGTGCCAACTGACATGTGTCCTCCAGGCCAATATCAGATCCAAGGACCATTCTTTTTATCGATTTTTTTTCCACCCACTGCCTTCTACCCGAATGTGAATTTGTTGCTCTCTTGGCCTTATGGCTTGCAGAAATGAAAGCTGAGCTCCCTTCCCCTTTCAGTTATTTGCAACTCGGCACTTGAAAGGTCTCCCATCTGCTAGTAACCACACGAGACCCTCTTAATGAATCACCACCCGACTGTATGAACATATCCAAAGTAGGAGCAAGTCCTAGGCTAAGACTTCTATCAGGTTTCAGTTCAGGAGGCTTCGAAGAGCTAACAAGTCTAACTAGAAGGGATTCAAGTGGAGTTCCTCCAAATAAGTTCAGAGTAATACTATCCACCTTCCAGAATGTGTCATCAGACTCATTTACTAATGCATTCACTTCTTTATTTAACACATCCATATGACTTAGTGTCATTTGGACTCCACTACCAAGAACAATAAAATAATATCACGATCAATGGAGGAAAAACGACCCCATATTCGAAGGAGGATTAGGAGTAAATGTGAGGGTTTCACATGGGCTAAGTAGTTAACCACCTGTAATCCAAGTACCTTAGACTTTTGCAGAACAAATAAATAAGACAAGACTACATGACCAGTTACCCAAAAAGGTAACTCAGACATAAGGAGAAGAGTCTGGTCTAGGGTTAAACGCATAACAATTAACAGTTAATGAACGCTACCACCAAAGCATCGCCAAATAAGAGGTTACATATAAGGTCACTACACTTGGACAAAGGAGAATAAAACTATCAAAAGGAGGAAAAAATATAGCAAACCCATTTCAGACCGATAACCCCACTCCAGACACCAGGCTAACCAGTTCCTAAATCCAGAAATTCACCATGTTAGTCGAAACAAAACAACAAGAAAATGCTAAAACCGGTATCCCACCAAAAACTAAATTCAAACCCCATCGGCTCCTCCCTCTCACATGGATTTTGTTGAACATAAACACTGTGTATCATGGAAAGACTTGTTTTCTTCGATGTTTAAGTTATGTACTTATGGAGTTTCCAAAAGTTGGCTTTCTTCCATGTTTAAGTTATGTAATTATGGAGTTTCCAAAAGTTAGCAAAAGAAAGTTGAAATGAAAAATAAAAATCATACAATGGTGACTTCATATTTCTTCACTATTCCATTAATGTTTTTAATGATATTTTTAGGATATGTTTTGATGATTTTTTTTTTTAAATATTCTGGATAGATTTTTAAAAAGTTTTTAAAGGATCACTATATCATCCATTCTTATAACATCGGTGACCACAAATGACAATACATTTATATTCTTGCAGCAATAATACATGTGTATGATCATTATTAAGTTGTAACATATGACACTACCTTTATATTCTTGCAACAATAATACATATGCATGATCATTATTAAGTTCTACTTCAGTTCAGGATTATTATAGATTCATTGAGTGGTTCAAGATGTTTTCAACCATGAGGCAAGGCAAACTATAGCCATGAAAGCCTTAAGTGCTTTATTGGTAGGGAACCATTTCCAATAGAAATATAAGCGTTATTTTTAGTATGGCATTATTAATTATATGAGATAGAGTTGTGATTTTTTATTTAAGGTTAAAACAAATTAAGATTTCATGTATACTAATAATAATATTAATATTAACTAGTCTATCGGGCATTACTATCTTCTTTTTATTTTTCTTCTTTTTTAGATTGGCATTGATATTGATTCAAGAGTATTGAGATTGAATATAGAAAATGCTATGATTTTGTTTTCCTCTATAATTTCCGTGGGTATGGAGGACTTTATAATACATTTTTTTGTCTTAGATGTTGATAAAATCTAGATTCTCTTTTATATTTATGCACAATATGTTGGAAATAGTAATTACAAGTCTGTGAGATCTTTATGTTTCTATTGATTTGTCTATCGGTTAATTTTTTAGTAGCCGAATTGTCAGTCAGTCAGTCTGAAAATCCTCTAGTGCAAAGTCACACGTTAACTAAAAATTCATTCGGGAAGTAGGAAGCTATAAATGGAGAGGATATTTATCTTCTCGAGTTTAGTTAAGTGGTTAAAGATTCAATTGTATTAATGGTAGTGTTTAATGTTGAGTCAATCTTATCTTCTGTAAGAAGTTCAATCAGAGTCTATTTAAGTCTGATTCTTTTGTTAACAGAAAGAGGATGCAGAGAAGAAGCAGAGAGGTAGAGAGAACAGTTGAGAGAAACAACAGATAAGGAGTTAAAGAAGTCTGAGCACAAGCTCTGTGTCTGTAAAGTTAGTAGAAGAAGTCATTGGAGTCGAATCTCGTCTTAGTCATTGTATTCTGTAACCATGCTCAGTGCGTCGAAATTCATTAATATCAAATATTTTGTATTGCCAACTTTCATGAGTATTTTTGAGTTTATATGTTAAGCACAATAGTTTTTTATTCCACATTTATACATTGTTCTTAAAGCATTTTATACTACAACGCATAACATTTTGTGTAGTTTGTGAACTGTGTGACAAGTCCTGAGAATTCAGCAACGAAGCTTGTGGCATGCAATATTTTGTCACTGCATTGCACATAGTTTCCTTGCATGCTACAGATCCAATTTTTACCTCCGTGCACTAGATCTGAGATCAACCAACATAGCATTTTGTGTAGTCTATGAACTGTGCGACAAGTCTTGATATTTAATTGATGAAGCTTGTGGCATGCAATATTTTGTCATTATGTTATGCATAGTTTCCTTATGCGATGTGGATCCAAGTTTTACCACTATGCACTGGATTCGAGATCTAGTTGATCTCGGATCTAGTGCACAGTAGTAAAACTTGGATCCACAGTGCGCAAGGAAACTTTGCACAACACAGTAAACAAATATTGTGTACCACAAGCTTTATCACTGAACTCTCACAATTTGTCACGCAGTTCATAGACTACACGAAATGTTTCACGTTGTAATATAAACTGCTTTAAGAACAATTTATAAATGTGGAATAACAATCTACTATGCTTAGCATATAAACTCTGAAATACTCATGAAAGTTGGCAACACAAAATATTTGATATTAATGAACTTCGACGCACTACGCGCAGTTACAGAATACAATGACTAATATGAGCTTTGACTCCAATGACTTCTTCTACTGACTTTATAGACACAGAGCTTGTGCTCAAAATTCTTTAACTCCTTAGTTGTTTTTTCTCTCGATTGTTCTCTCTACCTCTCTGCTTATTCTTTGCATCCTCTTTCTGTTAAATAAAGACTTGGAATTAAATAGACTTCGACTGAAACATCTTACAAAAGATAAGAATGACTCAATATTAAATACTACCATTAATATGATTGTCTCTTCAACCACTTAACTGAACTCGAGAAGATAAAGATTGACTCCATTTATAGATTCTTGCTTGTCAACTGACATTTGAGTAAATGTGCAACATTGCACTTGCAGACTATCACTCTCACTGACTAAAAATTCGACTGGTGACAGATTGACTGACATAAAAATTGATAGAAACATAAAAATCTCACCAACTTGTAATTAGTATTTCCAACACAATGTCTCTTCTATGTAAATGATTTATTAGTAATTTTTTATTGTAAATACAACCCCTTTGTAAGCATTTTAATGCCAATGCCAATATTCCAAAAACTTAATTTTATATGTATTTTTTTAAAATTTATTCTTCATTTAGAGAATCTATTCCTTTTCACATTAAACTTAGTATACTCTCACTTAATTTAATGATTTTTTCTCATATTTATGATAGCTACTTTTTCTTTTTATAATATCTTAAATGTTCTTTTCATATTTACGTTCCTTTCATATCTCATGTTCATAAACTTACACACGTTAATCCCTTATATAATAAACAAAAAAATTCACGTCTTCACTCATTTTCATATCAACCACTTGAAATTTTACATGTAAATCCCCATCTATTTAAAATAAAAAATCTACATCTTCTGCATATTAACAAAATCTACAATTCCATTTGGATCACAACTATAATTAACTCAAAATGGTGAGGCATGTGTTATGCCTTATGACAATTTGATATTTTACATTTTTTAATTGGTATTCCTCTAAACTTGTGTTAATCCAAATTTAATGAAAATCTCATTTTATTTATTTCGTAATACAATAAGTTCAACACTATTTGTAACGGATGATTGTCTATTGACCCTCTCTTAGGTAAGAAATATAATTGTTCTTCCCACTTTCCTTTCATAGAATCTAAAATTCCTATGAGATATGATTGTAGTTAGTGTTCTATATTTTTTTATCACTCAATGCTTAAAAATATTAGGATTCGATATTCTAGTCCTTCGATTATTATAGGAGGTGAAGGATCCTTCTTTGTTGGCATGTTTAATGATTTTAACCCTTCCTTTATACAAAATTAAGTTTTTCCTATTTCTCATGTGATTAACTTTGGCTCTATTATTATTATTCATGGATGGGGGGTCACTATCATACGAGGCCACATGGAATTCATCTTGTTGACCAATATCTTATCATATTCGTTCATAAAGGGGGTTTTAAATTGTCAAAAAAATATTTAATATATTGTAGATATTGGGGGGAGGAGGAGATGTTGGGTGTGAGGGGGTTTTATAGGTATCACAGAGCATAAAAATGGATATCTAGTAAAAATAGGGGATATCTAGGAAAAGTAAGGATTTTTTACTAAAAATATGTATTGGAAGGGGGGTTTCAACAAAAGGAGTTTGGGAGGTATTCACCAATATCTAGTGAAATTAGAATTATTTTTTAATATCTCATGAACAAATGTGTTATGTCACAGTTTCACTAAGTGGAGACCTTGTTTCCCAGGACTATATCTAACTCTGAAGATAAAGGGGCCTCTTGAGGGTTGGGATATGACCAAATCAAGGAGTTTGACACATTAAAAGTTGACCGCAAATTAGCATTCAAACATGCTGAAGAGAAAGAGTTCAAGGACATTCACTAGGGTAAACAAGACTCATATTAGGGGTTCTTAGAGAAAGAACTACCCCTAAGGTGTTTTCTTCATGAAGATATTATCTATTAATATGTAAGGCCTATAGGGTAGGATAAAAAACTCTCCCTCAAGTGGTTGGTGGAGTTGGAAAATCTTGATGTAATTAAGATTCAAGAAACTATAGGGAAAGGGGATCCTTTTGTCCTTGAGATAAAGAAGATGTTTGGTGGATGGGATTACCACCTTGGTTTCAAATGGTTTTTTTGGTGGCATAATTATTGGGTTTAATTAAAATATTACATTAGTGATTTTTTTTTGTTGCATGCTCAGGTCTTTGTATATTTGCACATAGTAAGATTCTGGGATACTCTTTGAAAATAATCAATGTTTATGGAGACTATCAAGGTAGGAAAAAATTATGGGACAATTTATTTTCATTTAATACTTTTCAAGTGGATAATCTAATTATTAGGGGGGGATATGAAATGAACTTTGAACAAGGATGACATTTTGGGATACCAGTGCATGGGAAGATAGACTATCTCATTATTGTGCTGACACATTTGAATTGTTATGTTGGATAGACATAGATCCTATCCAACTTTGATGAACATGGAGTAATAATAGATCTATTCTCTAAGAGGTAGCTAGAAGGATGCAATGGTTTCTTGTACACAATGACCTTTTGTAAAGGGTGTAAAGGTATATAAATTGGGTTGGCAAGGTTAGATATTCAGATCACTTTCCTATTGTACTTGAACTAGGTAAG
>SNQJ01S0042541.1:91767-109101 GCA_010110895.2 Picea sitchensis
TCACAGAAGTACATCTACAAGTTATTTGAGAAAAATTAAACATAAAAATCACCTTCTCTAACAAGATCAAAAACTCTATTGCCATCAACTAACACTATGGTTTCATTTGATTCCATCTCCTTTGAGCTTGCAAGTGGAATTTTTCGTTTTACATTAAGTTCAATATGTCTCGAAGCTTTAACATATCCTTCATTTTCATTTTCGCAAATATCTATGGATTATGTGTCCTCTATGCAAACTGAACAAAAACAAGACTCATTTCTTCTATCAAATGCAAACACATTTTGAAAATGTTTTGTTTTAACTGAATGTATTTTTCATGTCCCATGTATTGTACTAGTGTCATATGAGATTGATCTAATTGCATCTTGGATTCTAACATACCAAAAAAAAATGCAAAAGACAAGAACTTGTTAACTTGAAATCTCTCAAGAAAATGATTGAAGTTTGAATATAAATTTGAACACGTTCAAATAAAAATATCTTGTGTACATGTGTAACATTTATATATAGACACACCTGTTCACATCCCATGATGGATTATATTCATGGCTTAGCGCCATTTTGCAGCATTCAACAACTTGTTCAATGGATTCAAATCGATCGGCATGAGGGTTCATCTGACACCTTCGAAGTGCTCATTTTATATATGCCCCTCCACCATCGTGCTCTCATTTTCCATGACCAGTCTCAAAAAAATTCCAACAATGGGTAATGTTTAATATTTTATGAAGACGGCATAACCAATAGAATGATCGTGAATATTTGAACTGACCTGCACACCCATCTGACGATATCCAATGTCGATCGAATCCGATTTTGTGTTCTTTCAATGAATCATAAAATTTATCAAAACAATGTTGTACATAACGTGTGTCATGTGCTCGATCATCACTTATATAAAAGTGATATTCTTTAATAACATGTCGATTTCCGTTGGTGCTTTCTATGTTATCAAGACTCCGTTGAGCATGTCTATATAGAATGTGGACAAATATCATGATTTGATCAAATATTCACTCTGTATTTCGTTTTGTGCAGCGAATGTGTAATTCTCTGCAAAATCAACTACAGACAAAATTGTCCCTGGTGGAAACACTTCACGGGATTGTTTGGATTGTAGATATTGTCATCGAGCTCTATTTGAATGCTTGGTATATTTATAGATTTCTTCCTCAAACTTCTTCAAAAAATCTATCACACAGATTTTATCTACCTTCAAATCAGTCATTTTGGAAATAACATTTGAAGAATGTGGAGTTGTGTTGTTGATATATTCACATCTCTTCCAATTGACTCTTATATTAGAAAATTATTGATCATTCATATCAATATGATACTTTGAATGAAACAAACTTAGATTTCCACAACAATCACATTTATTTCCACCAACACATTTGTTTTTGTAAAATAAATCATAATCTTCTCTTTTACATAGAATTTCAGATATAAAAACACGGAATGTGGAAGGAGGAGGTGAACTTGGCCATAAAGTTTTACCAAAATCCAAAAAAGTTTTGTAATACAACTCAAATTTCACACGATAACGACAACAACAAGTGTCACAAATAGTGATGGATCTAACAAACCATCGTTTTTGTTGCACAAATGTATTGATGGAATTTTTAACTTCTTTGTGCTCTTCTTTGAACTTATTGAACAAATCTATTTGTGTCATTGGCAATATATGTTTTGGATGTTATTCAAATTGTTTTCCTACTATTCTTCGTCGCAACACATCCCTTGTATGTGGTGAAACACGATATTCTTCTAACCAACAATTATGGGCCAATTATTTAACATTTTATGCAAGTCTATCTTTGTAGGGTTGTCTAGAAATCACTTTCCAACAATCCAATTTATCATTTACATCTATTTGCAATCGGAATTTTCTATGTTTGTGCAATGTTTTTCTTGACGTTCCCTTCGTTTCTTCCATGTGTCATGTCAAACAATCTTTTATATTGCCAGATGAAACACCTATTGTTTGTATCGGTCTACGTGCAACACAAACATCTTCTTTTTGAGATTTTCCAAAAGCTTTTAATACACTAGTTATATTGTTAAAGACATTATGTTTCACCTTTGTATACTTTGTCGACTTTTGAATACCCAATAATGATGTAGCTTCTTTTAAATTTCTTGACTTCATTAGACAAAGTAAAATTTGAGCTTGTATTGTTACTGATTCATCTTTGAAAAAAGTATTATACATATTCTTAGTTCAATATCTTATATAATGCTTAGTTTTTTCTTCCCAAATTTGTCAGTATCAACATTTTATAATATTTCATCATCAATGTTGATAGATTCTCCTGCATATTTCAATTTAAAGTTTATATTAAAAAACATAACCCGAACACAAATTCAATAAACTATATATACTTGAGTGTTCATCTTGTATTATTTAAATTTATGTACATACCTATAGGTGATTCATCTTCTGCTTCAATTTAGGTTTCAATGTCTTCTTCTTCAATTTCGGTTTCAACGCCTTCTGCTTCAATTTTGGCTTCAACATTTTCTTCAACATTATGAGACAAATCTATTTATGTTTTTTTAAAAACATCAAATTGTGATGACAATCAATTATATTATTTACAATATTTTAAATTTGAACTCTATACTTTGAATTATGTACTTTCTGAATACAGTCTCAATGTGTGTCCTGTGCTCGAACATCATATGTGCATGCATTGGAAACATTATTGATTTGAATGTTTTTAAATGAAAACATTGGAAGCTAGTTCGATTTGATTGTTTTTGTTAGATTTTAGTCTTTCGGCCCAAAACATAAAATTGGGACTAAAAACAAAAAACAGAGAAGGAGTACTTAAGCTTACGAAATTAGGGAGGGTTGCGGACTCCTACAAACCTTGAGAATTTGGTTTTGAAAATGACACGAGCATTTCAAAATTGAATCTACTTTCAATTTCTATAATTTGTTTTCATTTTCTTTATTTTTTATCAATTTTATTTAATTTAATAAAAACACTACATAAGATTTTCATTGGGAATATTTATGATTCGATGAAATGAAATATCGGTATTTCTAAAAATATCTTGTAAAATTTAGAAAAAATTATATTCATAACCCTTAAACTCTTCTTTTTCAAAAGGGGTATATTTAGATTTTAGTTTTAAGTAAAATTAAGATAGATACAAGGTGTAGAAAACATGTGTTTAAAATGCTGCTTGGCGTTCAGCTTAGTCAACTTCAAACAATTCCACAGAAATTATAATATTCATCGTTAGATTCAAAATTATAGTCATAATAAAATAGAGTCTCTGTAGATTGTTTGCAATATATTTCATTTCTTAAAATATAAGTTTAATAATAGATATATTGTTGTGGGAAAAAGTAACTCATTATCATTCGTTTCATGTTTAAGGAATATCTTGTTAAAAATTGTAAAATTGACATATCAAATCGTGATAACCGTTTTTTGAAAAATAGTCATTGGAAAGCTAACCAAACTCTTTCACGGGATTTTTTTTTTTTTTTTAACGCGTGAAAGTGAAATTCTAAATAAAAAATACTTGTATCTTTGGGAGTTGCAGAACTTGAGAAAATGGGTTGTTTTCTCATAAAACGGCAAGTGCTTAACCCATATTGTGATTTCACCATCAAAATAACAACAATAGAAACAAATGTATGTTTACCATCCCTCAGCTATACTCACTAGATCTTGAGAAAACATTTCCATTGTGGGATTTTGTGGGAGGTTTACCAATGAAATAGGATGTGACGTGACTATTTATTTTTGGTAGTTTGCAAGTTCAACAAGATGTGCATACTTGTGCCTTCTAAAAATACCGTCAATGGACAAGAAGCAACAAAAATTTTCTTTGAACATGTATGAGTTCAATTTGGGATACCAAGGAGCATCATCTCATATAGGGATATAGATTTCTCTATCACCCTTTGGACTACACTTTGGGAGAAGATATACATAAAGTTGAAAAGATCTACGACATTGCATCTATAGACAAATGGGAAGAAATAAGTAGTTAAAAGAAATTTGGTGGTGGATTTTGAGGGGTTACAATAATAATCATTTGAATAATTGGGATGGAAATATAATATATATTCAACACTCTTATAACAGTAAGTCCACACTTCTCTTGGTAGTTTCAAACTTTTCTTTGGGTATTTTTTCCACCTTCACTTGGGATATGGATTTTATGGAACACAAGGAGGGTGAGAAGAATTACATCTGAGAAACATTGGCCACATCAATTCATTGAAAATATTAGATAGTTCCATTTGAAAGTCTAGGAGATGTCAAATAAGTCAGAGGAAAATTATAAGGCTATGCGTCCAACACAAATTGAGTAGTCATTTAAGAGTGGGAGAGAGTTGAGTTATATCGAGCAGGAAGTAATATATGCTTGAAGGTGTAGGTTATGATAGCACCTTTTGGATATTGGAAAGGTGGTATTGAACTCTATAGACAGATCTACCCCAGCGTACATTTACTTGAGTGTTGCCTTGGAGAATTTGAAACTCTATGAACCTTCCATGTTGGTCGAGAGGAGGATAAAATCCTATCTACCATGGAGAAATTAGCACAACATACACAGGAAGGGTTGGAATGTAACATTGCTCTCTTACGCTGCTTGAGTGAACTTATTCTTTTGAGGACACTTGCTTGCAAGTGATCCATATTATTCTACTGTCAGCATTTGATTTTGATTATGAGGCGTTATGAATTGTTGACATGTTATTTTGCAGCATTGACATAGACGAGTTCTATTGACTCGGTTTTCCACGGTGTGGGGTTTGGACTAAGGATGTAGAAACATGGTGAAACTGGACTTTGGATCGAGTCGGGCAATGGACTATTGGGGTTTGATTATTGCATATATGATATATTAGCGCATCTCATTAGATGATATGATTATAGAAATATTTCTGACATGATTCATTAATGATTTAGGGATGACAATAACACCAACGAGAATCACATGTGGAGTAGAGGGTCATGCGTACAAAAGAGGTTGAGGGAGAGGTGTGGACCTTCTTTCGGCCATAGCCTACTAACACTTGCACTCCACAGTAGCTCAAAGCTGTGGAATTTAATGACTACCTAGTTAAGTGAAGACCCGCGATGTTGTGAGACCAAGCTGCTCTGATATAGTTCCGCGATGATTCTAAGTGGCGAGGCAATAAGGTGGGGCCTTATTTCTTAGATGCCCTTTGTCTCCAAGCGGGGATACCTAGCGTAGTATTGACTCCAAGGGTTTTATGTCTACCAAGTCAGTCAAGAGGCAAGTGAAAGCACCCTTGGAGGAAACGAGTACATCACGAGAGGAGCCGCGTCAGCATGAAAAACAATGGAAAGAGGTGAGTGGCACCCTTGGAGAGCGTGGTGCATGCTTGAAGATCACGTCGGCGCAGAAAGCGGCGGTAGTGGCACCCTTGGAGGCACTGAGTAGATCTGAGACACATCATTGTTATTTAATAGTGGAGATAAACCCTGGTGGATTTAGAGCAGTGCTTATGTTAAGGAAGATTTAAAAGCTTTTCTCCTAATGAAATGTCATCCAACCCTCTGAGAAATAAGTCTAGGTCTAAATTATACTATTTGATAAATTTTTATCTATTTATTAATATATATATATATATATATATATATATATAATAATGATAATCTTCATTAATCTTGTGACAAGAAGGGGTAAGCAATTAGAATTGATTTATAAAATCTTTTGAGATAAAATTTAAAAGGAAATAATTGTTTTACAATATAATGCTAATTAAAAATTTATTACCATTAAAAGAAGAGAGGGAAAAGATTTGGTTGCGCGCCAGTTTGGTTTTAAATGAAAGAGGGAAATCTAAAAATAGTAGGAAACTAGCAAAGCGCGAAACATAAAAGATAAGCGGGGAAAAACAAAGGAAAAACATGAAGAGTCTAACTTGGTAGAGATATCTGAAAAATTAAAGAAACCTTTAGGTGGAACTCAACTAGTAGAAGAATTAATAAAGGGAATTCGTTTAAAACGTGAGACAGGGAAAAACAAGGAAAAACATGGGAATTCTAGCGAGTAGGGTATCTAGCATTAAAAACTGATTGAACTCAGCTAGTAGTAAAATTAATAGGGAAATTCATTAAGAGCTTGTGAGGAACATGGGACACCTAGGAGTGGGGCCGACTCTGGGTGGTTTGGGAAATAGGGGTAATTAATTTGTTAATGAAATTAGTTTATTGAGGAATGAATGGAATGGGTGACACATGTACAAGAAAGATTTTTATGGATCAAATTATTAAACTTTAAATTAAATAGGATTTTGGAAAAGTGAGGGACACAAAACTCTATATAATGGAGAGATGAAAAGGATGATGGGTCCCTTTTGTTTTGCGTAACATTACACTACAAAAATATATACTTGAATGACTCAGCTTGTGGGAGTTAGGATACCCATCTCAAATAACGAGTGGTAGCTCGGTACGTTACTTGAACAGGCCAGGAGCTAGATGATTCTTTGGTTTAGTGTCGCGTATGCTGTGCCTCGGGGGGAATAAGGAGAAGATTACTAACGTGGAAGCAGGGGTATTGGTGAAGTCTCATCGATCAACAAGTGGGGTGAAGTCTCATCGATCAACAAGCGGGAGATGCACGGAGCACGAGGGACATCAACTCAGAGCAGGCAACTTGGGATACGATACACTCTTTTATTTCTGCATGGTAGAATGATAGTATGAATATGCTTTTAGTTGTTAAAAATGATTGGTAGCATTCCTAGTTGATTATCGAAATTCCCATATCCTTTTAATGCGATGTTGATTTCCCATTCCCCATATCCTTTAGCTTCGATGTTGATTTCCGGCTTTCGATCGGCATGTCTTGATAAATTATTGGTTTATTGATTTGTGATGATGGCGGTTTATTTTTTCCTTGATCCCTAGATCATCGATCCCATGCCATGAGAAATTGACCCGAGAGTGATCTATGGTTAGCGCTTGGCGTTAATGAAACGATATCAACGCCTTGCTGATATGGATGATGAGGAAGGATGTTCTATCATCTGTCTACCTACATTGATTATTTCACAGCTGAATATATATGAATTGTCTTGCGCCTTTTATTGATTGAGTACCTCTTCTTATGGTTTATCTTTGCGTCCTTAATGGTTTATCTGTGTGCTTCTTTATTTATTTTTGCGTTTTTAATGGCATAACCTTGAAATTTCTCAGCACTTGGATGGATAAAATATCTGCGATCCTTTCAATGACTTTTTCTTGGTTTTATTGGAAATTCTCCCCGTTTTTACTGTTAGACCACCGCATTCATTCTCGTTCCTCCTGATTGAACAGCTTGTAACCCACGAAATTCTGAGCCAATACCCGGTTTTGTTACAACGAATTTACCCTTGATCGATTGCGATTGCATCCTATTTACCCAGCTCTCGATTGGGAGGATCTTTGCATTTCTTTTTGGTAATCTCTGTGTTCTGTTACGGAATGACTGCGATTTTTGTTAACCAACCCAGCGTAGAACTACGATTTTCAATACCCTGTTGTGCAATAGAACTCAACTTAATTTAGATAGGACAGCATGGTGATATAATATGTTTGCCATATGAATTACATGTATATATAAATGGATATGTTGAACAATGTATGTATATTGGAGTGTGTTTTCCACTTAGATGACAACGTTGATTATGTGTTGACTGCGTTACCTTGATTGACAGAATTTTTTTATATTACGAGACTGCGTTTTTATCCTGGGCTTGACTGCGTTTTTACACTATACTTGGCTGCGATTGTATTGGCTGCGTCTCCCTATATCTCTTGCCAGCCTGAACTTTCCTTGCTCTGTGTATTTGCCAATCCTTGCGCCAGCAATAGCTCTGCGCATCAGATAAAGGGACCACGAGTTATCTGAAAGTGGTGACTGCCAGCGTTTTATACATTGCTTACTTTCCAGCGTTTTTACATTGCTTGCTTGCCAGCGTTTTTGTACACTGCTTACATTGCCAGCGTTGTGTGTTTACATTATTTACCTTGCCAGCGTTTTTACAGCCTAGACAGCATTAATCCCTGTGTATGGTTTTTCACAGCCACCTCTGGTGTTAATATGCAGTGGCCTCCTTTTATTTGTGTAAAGAGTGACCCTATGAACTTTATGGGAAGCAAATCGGGCCCTGATAGAGTCGCCTTATTGAATGAGAAACAAATTCATTGCTTCTGCGTTTACCTGCGTCTGGTCACGTGTCAATTGGTTTCTATGTGTCATTTGGTAAGTTTGCAATGAATTACATTTGTTTCTATGGGTCATTTGGTAGGTCACGTGTCATCTGGTTTCTATGTGTCATTGGGTAGGTCTGCAATTTCAATGCGTTTCACTGGATTTTACTGAGCGATTTAATAGACGGCATGCTAAGCACATATTAGGACTTCGTTCAGCACATATATAGGGAGCGTTGTCTACTTTTATCTGGTTTGCGTTTAAATAATTGACAGATCTGGATTCTGTATCAATTGATTTTAGACAACGTTTGTAGACAATAGAATTGTAGTTAAATTATGTCTGTTACCTTCCATTCGACTTAAGATTAATGTATAGAGAATTCATACAGCTCATTGAACAACGAGTGTACCAGGGAATGACTGACAATTTATACTGTTACTGTGCAGAGAGCTTATTTAGGAATAACCATTTACTTGTAATGGTAATTAATATAAATTTAGAATGACCGTTATTATAATTGTTTGACAACCTTTGAGATTCGATGACCGGCGGGGCGTGGCATGGGACTGGTCATGCGGACGCGCGGAACGCGGGTAGCGGAACGCTAAAGCGGCGCTGGGCGGTAACGTTGGGAACGCGAACGGTGGGCGGCATGTATCCCTGATCTCAAAAGAACTTGTATGTTTAAGCCGGAGGTAATGATCGGGTTGGGGGAGTTAGCTCAGGCTTCAAGGAACTTCATGTTAGTAAATGATGAGGGTAATGAGACCTTTATGTAATTAAAATCTTATTTATCTAATAAAGACTTATTGTAGAATGGATTCTCAAGGGAATAATTTCTTCAAAATGGTTGTAGTATCCTTTAATTAATGAATGGATGGATTTTTGTGTGCAAGGAAATCAATGCATTGAACGAATGTCAAGTCGTCTTGTCGACTTGTCGATTGTGTGTTAGGGTTAGTCGTCGGGTGTTTAGATAGTCCTTGAGCTCCTAGCACATTGAATTTAGTTGGTTTTGAGGGTCTAGTTATGTTCTTTGCTCAAGGTGGTTATCATGCATATCGTCATGTGATGACATGATTCACGATGAGGGGATCATCGTGCACCCTATGGGATAGAGGCGAATGATAACGAAGCCAAGGTTAATTACCTTAGGTAATGGCGTTGTTGACCGATGTAAAGTTGTTGTTAACGCAGGTTGGCAACCTTTAGGCATTGGTTCGCCGGGTTCTAATCATTGGTCATCAAGGTTGTTGTGTTGGGATGGGGGATGTTGTCCTTAGTCTTGTAGGCATTGTCATGTTTGAGTCGGGAGGGAATTCGTTTATATATTTTGATTTACGCATGTTTTGACTAGTTGCTTTGTGCCAGTGCGTGGAGTCGTAGTCGTATGTTGTCTATTTAGCAAGTGGGTGGTCATCGTCATATGTGTTGTTAGTTGTATTCATTGCGTCGTCCCGTTTAAAAAAAAATATCTTTGCTTTTTGAGTAAGTAACTTGATGGGGCCGTAACATCCGAGAAGAAGATATATTTTTGTAGAATAAGTCTATAACTAAAAGATATGGGAAACATAACCTTTTAAAAATGGGTTGAAAGGACAAATTCCAAGAAATTTAGCGG
Organism: Picea sitchensis; assembly: GCA_010110895.2. Lineage (NCBI taxonomy): Eukaryota > Viridiplantae > Streptophyta > Pinopsida > Pinales > Pinaceae > Picea > Picea sitchensis. The sequence goes on from SNQJ01S0042541.1 coordinate 101,591, forward strand.
TTCATTTAAATGGTAAGGGACTAAAATCCTCCATAAATGGGGACGTATGATCTATATAGGATCATCATGAAATTTTCATCTATAAAGTGATGTTTTTAGGTGGAAAACAATGGAGGGATTAGCTTATAGGGTCATTTTAATGAAAAGTTACGTTGGAAAATTGTGTTTGAAGTGTATGACATATTCTAAAGTGTTTGAGACATCATGAAATATTTTGTCTAAAATGTTTATATATCCAAGAAACAATATTCTACGCATTGATACCTTTTCAGTGTGCATTAATTTTCTCAATCACGAGGTCATATGCAAATGTCATACCTCCCCACAGTGACATGCGGTATGGAGTTGGGTGCCTTGGCCTACACCACTCTCACATGTGGGCTAGCCATATATGCATTTTAAAGAATATTTTATAAGGGGTCCCAAAACCTTATTACTAATTGAAGGGTTGAGGAAGTCAAAACCCTAACCATATATAGCTATTGGGTTATGTTAAATACCAGGCCACTAGGAGAAGAAAAGTTTCCATTCTTTAGTATTATACTTGTTCCATAGCTAAGAAAAAATATCAGTGGTATGTTTTGAGAATAACAAAGAAGGAGGAAGATTTTGTAGTATTCTTTTTAGGTCACAATGTCACGAGGCTTCAGCGCTTAAGTGTTTAGTCCTTTGTTTTTCATTTTACATTGAAGCAAAGAGAGAATAAGCATGGAAGCCTCATCTTTGAGTTGGGTGTTCTCTCGCAGGTTTCCCATGGTAAAATCTTTGTTTATTTTTTATGGTTTTTCTTTGTTTTCTTGTTATTTTTTGTGTTTAGTTATTTTTCTATAAAAAATTAATTATCGCTCTGCAAATTTATCATCATCCTCATTGATTTAAATTGTGAAATTTTAATTAAAAATAATTAACGTTTAAACAATGCCCAGTGACTCAATTAGCAAAGTGCGTGAAAATGAAGGATTCCATGAGGTTTTGGGATTCAATTCCCCGACTTACCTTGTGTGCCGCATAAGGGGCATCGTGGGAACACATGGAGGTTATAGGGGTAGCGGTTGGATAACGACCACGTGTAAAGCGAGCACATGCCCAACTAGTTAGCGATTCCTCAGAGACACAAAAATAAAGTGCTGGTTAACAAATTTATCAGCATCATCCTCTTTGTTTGTGAGACTATTCAAAGAGATAGATACCTCTTTCAGTTAACAAATTTATGAGCATCATCCTCTTTGTTTGTGAGACTATTCAAAGAGATAGATACCTCTTTCAATATTTTTAGCCGCAAAAAATTATATGAAGAGTTTTCTATGATACCAATAAAATCTTTTAAAGCTTTTCTTTCGGTGTTTTCAGAGTTCGTTATGATCACAATAAGAGTTTTAAAAAATTTGTTGTTGATTCTTTCAAGGTTTTGTTCATTTATCTCTTACAGATACATTAATCTTAGTATTCTTAGTATTATATGGAAGAAATATTGAATTCGTTTTATAATCTCAAAATTAAAGGTAATATATTTGATTATGTCTTTCTCATAAAAGCTAGTCTTTTCTCATCTAGACTATGCCTAGATACCTATTGTATAAGATCAAGGTAAAAAATATGAAAGGAAAGAGACATCCTAAAACTATTTGAAAAAGATTCCAGTCTTGACTAAATCATTAAGGTATAAAGGAAGATGTCAGTTTGTGGAATAATGATAATATTAATCATATTTGCATCAAAATTTAAGGAGAAATTGTGTGTGATAAAGAAGGATAAAATAAAATTAAGATATTATAAGGAGTAGACTCACCCTAATGTAAGATATGAAAAGCATCTCTGTGTTTTGACTAGCTTAAAGAAGAAAATCAACATTTACAAAATAAGGACAAACTCTTATGAGTTATATAGTGAAAATAGAGGTTGGACAATTCTTAGAAAGTCATGGGTGGAAAGAATTTGTCATCTTTGTGATACTAAGAGGGTTGAAGATGATTTTTTTTTTATCTTAGATCGTCCTCCCTACATCCACACTAAATCACAATTTCAAAATATTTGTTACAATACCCCCTAAGATTTTCATTGATCAAAACTATGACGATTTAGCTACACTTAAACGTTTTTAGCAACCCTTAATCTTTTTTAGCACAAAAATAAAATTTTAAATAAACCCAAATAATTTTCTTAGCTTTCCTAAGGTCTAATAAACCAAAATTGGTCTCACATTAATGTTCTTCTTCATCATAATAGTTATATTATTGAATTTTTTTCTAATTAAATTATTATTTATTATTATATTAATATAAAATTTGTATAGTCCCCGAGGTGTAGGACAGTCGGTGATGGAGTGTGTTGTTAAGCCACTCCGTGTTGAAAAGTCACCAGTTTGAAACCTGCAGGGACAAAAAATCCAACCATGTTAAGGGTTGGTGTGGCTCAGGTCGGGTGCGATCCCCGGGTGATTTTAACGGCTTAGATGTCCCTGAGTCGCAGTTTCTCAAGCCAAAGGTTAATCTCGATGCCAAGAAGGTCTGAACCAATTAAAAAACAAAATATATATAAAATTTGTATATTATAATTAAATTTACTATTATTTCAATACAAAATTCCTTTATTAAAACTTTGTTATTCTAATAATTGATTCTTAAACTTTTATTTTTTATTGGTTTTTACTTTGAATTGTTTATGTGGATATAGAAGAAATTATGAAGATAAATACTTCATAATAAATTAATTTAATTAATTATTTAAGTCGATTTACATGAAGACATTTTTTTTTTTTGCCAAAAAAAAATGTACTTTATATTTAAGACTAATTGATAATACAAGTTTTAGGTGTTCATGCATATACAATGTATGAATAGTTTTTTCTGGCCTAGTATCTTTTTCATAAGTTGTCCCAAAACCTAAAATATATAATTGAGTTTTAATCAAAATATGCCATCATTTGACATCTTACAAATCAACAACCAAATAAGATCAAAATTCTAAAAGGATAAAATACCTTCAAGAAACCATATATCCCTCAGTCAATTCATCTAAGGAAAAAAAGACCTTCATCCAAGTCAAAAGCTTCCTTAGATAGTGAATCATAAAATCTATTTAGTTCTCTCTATATATATGAGTAAAAATATCATATGAGAAAGAGTAGAGATATCCTTCAAGTGTAATGCTAGTTGTGAATGACTAGTACTATGGACCTTGATTTTATTGTTCATCCATTCGATAGTCATAACAAAGTCTCCAAATACATGTTGTTGCATAATTTTCTCTAAAGAAAACCTCAATTAGAAGAATAATTCTTTGAATTCACCTTGATTATTGGACCTAGTACCCAGGTTTACCTTACTAGTGAAATAGTGATCCTCACCAGTAAATAACACAAAACATAGACTATAGAACTGTTATGGACACTAGCAAGCTCGACACATAATCCTTGTTCATAATAACCTCTACAATCACACAACTAGGTTTTGGATTTATACTAATAAGAATAAAATAGTTAAAGAGTTCGTATTGAAGCTTTGAAAGTGGGATCTTGGAAAACATAAAAAATAATGACATTCCTCGTCAACCAAATTACCCAGATAATCAAGTATGAAAGTGTTATGTATTCCTTCAGTTCTCTTCTAATAAAGAACTCTTAGAAAGAAATATTGCATGGTAACTTTATCCAACCGATGATGAAGTGAGACATGATGTTCAACCTCTTTCCATACCTATCTTGAGTAAGAACATTATAAAAATAAATGTAAGGAAGTTTCTTCATTAATTTTATAGAGGATGCAAATGCTTGGACCTTCTTTATTTCTCTTTTGAAGTCTATACTAATTTAAAACCTTCTCACTGAAAACAAGTGAAAGGAATAGAATGCATATTGGAGGTTCTTTACCCTTGCATAACTTTCCTCCACCGTCAATAGACTTCTTGAACCTCGAGAGTTTGTAAAGATGTGTATCCAAGTTTAGCAGTATAGAAACCTTCAATATTTTTATAAGCCCAAGAAATTTCATCATATTCATCCCTAAGTCTTACATGTTCCTTCCTAATATCAGATAAACATCAATCCCAATTATAATCCTAGTTCCCTTCTAATCCCAAGGCCTTGACTTGTAGCTAGACCTGGCTCCAAACTGAGGTAATTAAAGGATTTTCATGTTTTTTCAATGTGCATATTTCTTGTTCCTGTAGTTGGAGGATTACATATTCTAGGAGGAAAATTCCTTCACCACATCCTAAAATTTCATCGATACCTACTCTCACTTGAACCCTTGAGCCAACATTCTGATCAAGGAACCGATCTATGAATGGAAAATATAGTGTCAAATATTTACACTGGTTGGATACAATATGAATAATATTCCTTATTCTCATAATCTAGTCTATTACAGTTCCAGGAGAAATAGATTTTTCAATTAGAATCCTTATTCATGGAATATCTCTAGTCAATAAAATCCAAAGTGACTTAGTTTCTAGGGCTTTACCAAAAAGGAATATATTCTTGATTCTCCAACCAAAATTATCTTTATGTGAAGAAATTAACTTTCAATTAGTCAAATGGGATCCCTTATAAACAAATTTTCCTTTGAATAGATAGTTAAAATACATGTTCTTAATTGAGTACAAAATAATATTTGCGATATGATCCAAAATATCCCAATAGGATGGAATGACATCTATTATTGATTTGATGAGAATAAATATTCCTTCCCTTGATATCCAATGATTACACCAAAATTTCATTGTTCTTTCAATCATGTACGATAGCCACATCCAATCAACAATTCCATAATTGTTAGGTTTGATAGAATAACCTAAGTACTTAATTCATTTATTCAAATCACGAGAGGGGAATGGAAAAATGATTATTATCCAAATTGTTCCTTAGTTGTGGCTCCACTTTAGGAAAATACAAGGAAAAATTTTAAATATTAATTTCCACCCCTATGGCTAGACAATAGAGTTCCAAAATCTCTTTCTACTCTTGACATTCCTATTTACAACATAAACATAATAGAAAAACATCATCTACAAATATTAGATAAGTCATTTTTTTCCCTCATTTCAATTTTAATCCCCATGAGTTCCCTTTGTCTTCTATCTTTAATAATATCTCTACTTATACATTTTGTAGCTAACAAGAAAAGCTATTAGGATAAAGGGGAATCCCTACATGATCTCCCTAGAATGTTTAAATAACTAAGAGACACAACCATTGATTAAAACAATAAACGAGGAGGATGCAAGGTAATCCGTTATCCATTTTACCAAAGGTAGATTCAAACCCATCTGAGTGAGGAGAAGCATTATATATAGCCAATATACCATGTCATAGGATTTAAACAAGTCTATTTTGATAATTTCTGCATGAATTTGGGAATTTTTTATTGAGTGCGAGGATTTTTGAGTAGTTATGATCACCTCATGTATATGTCTACCCTTTAGAAACCCAAATTGTTTCGAAGATATGACATTAAACAACAAAGGTTTGATTCTAATAGCTATCACCTTATAGATTATGTTATAAAGGTAATTACATAGGGAAATAAGTTCAAATTCATCAAATGTATCAAGGAAATCCACCTTATGAATTAGAACTAAGAAGGTGGAATTATAAATCCCTAGCATCTTCCTAGACTCCCTATTCTCCTCAACAACTCTTAGTAAAACAACTCTAAGAGAATCAAAGAAGTATATAAAAAATTGTATAGTCCACCCATCTAGAACGGGGCTCTTATCCTTCTGAAAGTACTAAGTATAGACATAATTTCCTCTTAGTCACTAGTTCGTAGAGGAAATTATTCTCTTCATTAACAAATCTAGGAAAATATGACACAAATTTTAGGATCTTTGGTAAGTTTTTTCTATCAGGTTCCTCAAATATCTCATTTAAGTGATGAACCCCTATGTTTTTTAAATCATGGAACCTCCAAACCTTGTTGGCATCCCTATTTTTTAATTCCCAAATAGTGTTTCTTTTTCTCCTATACCTAGAGAAATTTAGAAAGTACTTGGTATTATGGTGACAAGGCTCAATCCACATTGCTCGACTATTAATTCTCCACTCTTTTTCTTTATCCAATAAATTTTTTCCATTTTTATGCTCTAATGAAGTAGTCCTTTCAAGTAGATATTACCTAATATTTTTAGCAAAATGTTCATATTAAATTAGCTCAATCCTTTCTCCAACTCCTTCCACAAGAAATCCCTCTTTTTATGTCTCTCACCTTCCCACTAGGATATTTTTTATTTTACCAGTCTTAATGTAGAAGAAAAATAAAAAATAGAAATTTCTCCTAGACCCTCCTCATAACGCCTCTAGTTATCCTTGACTAAGCTTTTGAAATCATCCTCTTCATACTGACTAGGATTATATTTAAAAGGTGCTCCATATTTTTCACCATTCTTACCTAGTTCAAGTACAATAGGAAAGTGATCTGAATATCTAACCTTGCCAACCCAATTTATATACCTTTACACCCTTTACAAAAGGTCATTGTGTACAAGAAACCATTGCATCCTTCTAGCTACCTCTTAGAGAATAGATCTATTATTACTCCATGTTCATCAAAGTTGGATAGGATCTATGTCTATCCAACATAACAATTCAAATGTGTCAGCACAATAATGAGATAGTCTATCTTCCCATGCACTGGTATCCCAAAATGTCATCCTTGTTCAAAGTTCATTTCATATCCCCCCCTAATAATTAGATTATCCACTTGAAAAGTATTAAATGAAAATAAATTGTCCCATAATTTTTTCCTACCTTGATAGTCTCCATAAACATTGATTATTTTCAAAGAGTATCCCAGAATCTTACTATGTGCAAATATACAAAGACCTGAGCATGCAACAAAAAAAAATCACTAATGTAATATTTTAATTAAACCCAATAATTATGCCACCAAAAAAACCATTTGAAACCAAGGTGGTAATCCCATCCACCAAACATCTTCTTTATCTCAAGGACAAAAGGATCCCCTTTCCCTATAGTTTCTTGAATCTTAATTACATCAAGATTTTCCAACTCCACCAACCACTTGAGGGAGAGTTTTTTATCCTACCCTATAGGCCTTACATATTAATAGATAATATCTTCATGAAGAAAACACCTTAGGGGTAGTTCTTTCTCTAAGAACCCCTAATATGAGTCTTGTTTACCCTAGTGAATGTCCTTGAACTCTTTCTCTTCAGCATGTTTGAATGCTAATTTGCGGTCAACTTTTAATGTGTCAAACTCCTTGATTTGGTCATATCCCAACCCTCAAGAGGCCCCTTTATCTTCAGAGTTAGATATAGTCCTGGGAAACAAGGTCTCCACTTAGTGAAACTGTGACATAACACATTTGTTCATGAGATATTAAAAAATAATTCTAATTTCACTAGATATTGGTGAATACCTCCCAAACTCCTTTTGTTGAAACCCCCCTTCCAATACATATTTTTAGTAAAAAATCCTTACTTTTCCTAGATATCCCCTATTTTTACTAGATATCCATTTTTATGCTCTGTGATACCTATAAAACCCCCTC